>JAAGNO010010961.1:21103-50748 GCA_033439905.1 Ceryle rudis | reverse complement strand
AGGTCCTACAGAAATTAAAAAAAAAAAAAGAAAAAAAAAAAAGAAAAAGAAGGAAATTTATTTAGAAAAAGTGAAAAAAAAAAACCCCTTATCAATTATGATTTAGCCATGCAACAGATGTCTAGAATCACCGAAATCGACATTAACTGGAAACGATTCTATGGCACTAGCACGTGTTGCCTAACAAAACAATTGCTTAGAGCATACAATGAATCCCTCTTCTGTCTTGCAGACTAAAAACTACTTACCTGCAATAATGACAACTTAAGGCATTGCAATATCTGTCAAAAACGTATTTTGCTTGACTTCTAAGTTCAAAAACCTTTCACAATTTCTGGGGGGTAAAAAAAAAAAAAAAAGAACAATCTCCTCCTCCTCTCTAATACAGCAATCAAATGCTTGGTAGGATGCCATGGATTAGAGCTTCTGTCCAGCAATGTCACTTGATCTGAGGCCCTGTGATGTCTGTTTTAATCCACCAATACACATATCCCCAGTTTCTCGAGGGAAAGTGGATATTACAGCTACAGGCATGTAGGACAACTTCCCTTTAGAGAGCAATAGAAAAGGTAAGCATTTGTTGTTCATTTCAAAAAGGTTACATCTTCTAACATGGATCATTCTGGTTAGAGAGCTGGAAGAAAAAATTCTCACAGATGTGACATTCACATCCCAAAGGAAAGCGTTAAAAAGCACAAGCATAAATCTCCTTGTAGCCACCACTAAAGCAATCTTATCAGCTGAAATGTTTCTAATCCTGGTTTCTGGGACCCATCTTTTACGAGTGACAACAGACAATTTTCTGCACCAAACCTTTAGCAGCATGGGTTTTTTTCAGTTTTGACTGGTCCAATAGTCAGAGGAGCAGGATGAGATGCCCATATGTGCTAATGATTCCCGACTGCGCTAATGAATTTTCAGCTCAGTTTGAAGGAAATCTGCTTCCTTTATCTGTAGAACCCAGCTTTGAAAACCTTTTTAAAATCCTTGTGTTAGTGATGTTGTGCAAGGGGCAGTCAAACAGTAGTTATCTGTAGAATAAATCTTATTAACTAAAAAAACCCCCAAACTTAGAAAAGTTTCACTGTCTATTTTTCTGAAATAGAAATCCTTTCATTTTATTAGGAATATTTTCCATTGCGAAGACATTAAAAGGAAAGGGGTGTTAATTAAGCAGCTTGAACTAATTATTCTTATGCTCATACAGAGTGAAAATGAAACCATATATAACATTCTGTGCATACTCTACATGAAGACTCCATCTACCTTTGTACAGCCACGGAAACTTCAGAAAATCTGAACTTTATATTACTTAAAACTGTTAGCATGCAATTAATTTTTCATTTCTCCAAAAGAAGAAAGGGGTGGTAAGATAAGCACGACTTAATTCTTTATTGTAATGGTAGCACAGCACAGATTAACGAGGTGGATTTTAATTACCAGAGTCAGGATTGAATTCTGGTTACATTAGAGATGAAAAAACCCCCTGGTTGTTTCTTCAAGCTGAAATCTATCAGTACTATCAATACTTGACCATCCTTTACGGCACTTGGGCACAAAGGTATCAGCATTAAAGAGTTCAAGATATGTTCATAAAAGTCCCCAATCAAGTGCTGTTTATAAACCTATCTGAAAAAACTTCGGATTTTCCACATCGCATCAATTTTTAATGTTCCCGCTGATGGTCATCTCACTTATGAAAAAATGTAGTACTAATTTTTAACTAAAGAGAATTGATGTAGGTAGCAGTTGTTAAACTCATCCCACAAGGACAGTAGTATTTATAATTTTAGATTTGGAGAATATTTCCTTTTTTATGCTGAACTTAATTTTCCAAAGAGTCAAAAATATACATGACTGTTGAAACTACTGAAATAGCCTAATTGCTCTGTGGAAGAAATTATACATACAGGAAACCCATAAGGATACTTTCCAAACCATAAGAAGCTACACATGATAAAGGTTAAGAACTTGCAAATTCTTCACAACATTTTTCATGAGTCTAACTTCTGTTGGGTAAGCAACATAGCGAGATGCTGCCAGACTTCAAAGATCAGAGGAAAGAATCTCATCATAATAATGAAATCAGAAATGAATCATAATACTGAAATTCCCAGAAAACTCAGCTACTTTTTCCACTAACCTTTACAAAGTTTCATCAACAATGCCTATGTTTCAGAGGCAAAACGATTTTGTTTTTATTTCCGTTCCAGCTGAAGTTACTGTAATGTAGATCAGAACAGCAAGTCTCAAAAGCCTCATCACGATTTTAGGGACCCTTTTGATAAATTCTGCCACACTTCCAGGGGGAAAAAAAAAAAAAAAAAAAAAAAAGAACCATCAAGATAAACTCTGAATTTTTATGCTTGTGGAATAGTTTGGTTTGGAGGATATTAAAATTCATACATTCCTGACACTAGATGCTATGTAGTATTCTCAATTTACTACTGATGCAGGAAAGTTTGCAGAAATTCTCTCATCTCTGATTAAAAGGATCTGATACAGCAGCACATCCCGCATCATTCAGAATGCGGGATCCCCAGAGATGTCTGCATTTTTGCGCACACATGAGTTTCATCATCCTCTACATAATCTGTCCACATTTAATTGATATCTAATTAACAAAAAAATCTATTTGACTGAAATATCGTTTTGAAGACCAGACTCTAGCCAGAGTCTATGGAAGAAAATAGCCTTTCTTTTTCCCCAGCTATGGCCTTAGAACTACAGGATTACCTCTCCTTCTGCTTTCTCTAACCACTTTGCCATATCCAGCCTTCAGCAGGTATGGCTCAAAAATTTCTGAAAAAAAAAAAAAAAAAAAGAAAAAAGTTGGGCAAGAAAAAGCTGATGAAAGTTCTTGCAACAGCTTTCAAGAATTCTCCATCTGCATTATATTATGTTGACTAGGCCCCTGTCTGCTTAGCCAAGAACCCATTAATTCCAGGTTTTCCCCACAGATTTTGGCCAAATGTACCACCAGTGTAATACTACCAAACAATTTATATAAACAATCCTTAATATTAACATCTTCCAGATGAGAAACCTACCCTACTTGCATTCCCAATGTCAAAAGCCATCTTCAGCACGCCTGAAGTCTAACAAATCTTAGAAAACATTTTCCATGCAAGAACTTTTTCCAAGCACACTACTATGAAATACAGAGATGAAATGCCACAGTCCTCAGCACAGACTTCAGCACTGCTCATCGAGCTGACACGAAGCATGGAAGCCCTTTCTCCAAGGAGACCAACATTGCTATGGAGCTCTAAGGAGACATCATCCTTGTCCTTACAAATGTGTTGCAGTTCTAATTATTACTCAGATGTGAGCATAGGAACATTGTTATCAGTGCTAAGATTGCCAACATTTATTTCAGAAAAATCAGAGTTTAGTTTTCAATGAGTTTGTTTGTAACGTACGATTAACAAAAAAAAGTCACTGCAAGCCTTGCTTTCTACAGGTTCTACAGCATAATTCACAGTTTGTTGCCCAACCTTTCCTCAAACAAAATAATATCACACGGGTGTAAAAGTCTAAGATGCCCCCAAATAAAATCAAGCATAGGAGGCTGAAGAAAGGGTATTACTGTAGGGCCTGGGTGGAGAGAGGTATCTGGTTTCCCTTGGAGGTGTTCTCCATTTGGCAGTTGCCACACAGAGCTGACAATGTGATCCACAATCTACGTGGAAACGTAATGAGAGGTGTCCAATTCTTCAGTCAACGTATCAATCTATTTCAGTGATGCATGCAAAGGAAGAGAGCTTCATCAAATTATTTTCCATATTGCTTTTTATCTCTTCTTTTGATCACAGAAAGAAAGGTGGACCCAGAGGATTCAATTAAAACAGGCAATGATCTTTCCTGCTGCAAACATGAGTAAATATATTGCATGACGCAAGAGCTTGTGAATCAATGGTGAGCCCATTTAGCTTGGCAGAAAGCACAAGCCTTGCACTGGAGGAGAGGCTGTAGACAGATTCTAGCTTGCAAGAGCGCTGAAGACTTATCTGCCCACCTTGGTAGCCAAATGGAGGAAAAATTAACTGGGCGGCTTGTGACGTGTTCTTCATTTCCTGGGTACCACATTACACATCTTGACACCAATTAAGTTCACTGGTCAGAAAAATGCAGCCTTCCTGAGCCATCTTTAATTGGCTCCCTGCAGAGATCACACTCCGTATGTAATGAGAAGGATGAGGGCTAGGCTCTGCTATTTAAATTCAGTGTTGCTACACAGAGCACAAGCTGTGCTTGGCCAAAAGCCTGTCCTACCCTTAGAAGCATCACTGCTTTTGAAGCTCTCAGCACCTGCTAATGAGCAGATGGGGCAATTCCAGAGCAAGACTTCTGCTAGCACAGGAGAGGGACCCTTTATGAGGGAGTGTAGTGATAGGAGGAGGAGTAATGAGTGGTTTTAAACTGAAAAAGGGTAGATCTAGATTAGATATAAGGAAGATATTCTTTACTGTGAGAGTGGTGAGACACTGGCACAGGTTGCCCAGAGAGGCTGTGGATGCCCAATCCCTGGGAGTGTTCAAGGCCAGGTTGGATGGAGCTTTAAGCAACCTGGTCTAGTGGAAGGTATCCCTGCCCGTGGCAGGGGCAACAGAACTAGATGATCTTTAAGATCCCTTCCAATCCACACCATTCTAAGATTGTATGGTTCTATTCCCTTGGCAACTGGCATAGAGCGACTCCTCATCCAGCTGTGCCAAGCAATTTAAAAACCTTGTACATACTTCCAGGCACCACTAGATAGAAGGGACAGGAAAAGTCTGTCTCTCCATAGGCTCTATCTAAGACATGCTTTTTTGATACTTCAGAGCATAAGTCTTTGTAATGGGGTTATATTTATGCTGAATCAGCATGATTCTTAGCAACAGGGATAACAACCCTGCTGCAGAGATTTACGTGGTTGAAGTTCCAGTCTTCTGGGCATGCAGTCAAACTGGTACCTATTAGAAATGAGGTATGAACAGAAGCCATCTCTAGTTTAATACTGATATTACCCACCATCATTTATTCCAACAAATCTGACATTTTGAATTTTTTTTTAACATTTTAGCAACCTATGCATTGCGTGATGCTGAGTTTCCCAGTTAAGTTTGTTCAGTGCCCATTCAGAAAAGGGACTTGCAACATCTATCGCTGGTACTTTGCAGTGGACTGCTTGGACAGTTTTCTATTTCTAAATTTTTGCAGGGAGGGGATGTCCTGAAACTGTCCTTCCAGGTCAGGAACTATCCTAAAAGAAAGGAATTTAACTTCCACGGTAAAAAGCTACAGTGATCTAATACCAAAGGGTAAAATGATACACACAACGGCCAAACAGATAATCTCAAACACAGCTATCTTCAGCAAGCTGCCTTCTACTGCAGCAGTCACACAATGCAAGCACTACCTTACAACGGCAGGATTTCATACTAGATAACAAACTCTATAAAAAGTGGCACATCTGTACAGAAGCATTGCCTGTGTCTGGAGACTACTGCACTCTGGCTAGAGCAATGACTCGCACTCTAAACGTTCACGATTTATACAATATCCTGTTTCCTCTCTTATGTGCTAAAAGCAGTTGCAAAACACATTATCAAGAATTCATTACTACTGAGTTCCTGGAAAAAGTAATGCAATGAATCCCCACAGATATAGCCTCTATTACATATAATGGATGCACTTAAGTCATTCTTGAAAAAGACCAGCAAGCTCAAATAACAGCCTCAGACTGCTCGGCAACATGCCTCCCTGCAAAACTTATCAATCTGACCTCAGAGGAAGAAAGTTTTACAGTTTTCGAGTCAAAATGAAGTGCTCGTTCTTAAATCTATACAGCTAAAACCAGGGAGAAGTTGGTCAGGGATGAGAAACCCTGTTGTGAAGGTCTATTTTGACACGCAAACACCAATGCTATGCAAGTCCAAAGCTGCAATTTATTAAGCTGCACGTCTCTCTCACACCCCCTATAACCAATATACGTCCAATAAATCACCTGAGGCAGGTCAGCTGCTCATAGCTGCTGACCTTCCAGTAGACAGAGTCATAATTTTTATCACCACCTTCAACTGATCCATACTGATCCTGTTTAATGGAAATGGTGAACTCTTAAAGATAACATTATATTACACTGATGTCAGTAAGATAACACGCATGCTTTTCCTGTGCCTTATGACATAAACCAGAATGCTGTCATTCTACATAAAGTGCAAAAAAATGAAATTTCAGATAACACAGATATTCTTGGTTGCGAGTACAAGTCAGCACTTCAGAAATTCAAGCCAAAGGACAGCGCGTATTAGTTTATTGAATATTTGCACCGTGTAAGCCAAGCTACAAGCACATAACAAGTGCAGGGAAAGAAGAAAAGTTGGTTGTTGTTTTGTCAAAGAAAATGGTCAATAGCAGAAAAGTAGCACAAAGGAAATACCTTAAGATCTCGCCTTTCCAGATGTAAAAGCTCAGAGCCTCGGATGTCATGGCTGATGAAGATTTCTTTGTACTCTCCCAAACTGAGCAGATCCAGCCAAGCAGCAACTTCATCTGTGCCCCATTTTTGAACTACCAAAGTTAAGAGCAAAACCCCCTTAATTTCTACATGCTCAAATGCATCACAAGCAAAGGTTAGGCCAAAGAGAGTGGAAAACAGAGTAGAATTGCCGTGCTAGCGAAGGGAAAGGTTAGAGGTGTCATTTCCACAAAAACTGATAATTTCCTTTTTTCATGCAGGTTACAGGTTAGCAGTTAACATGAGAAAGTATCTAAACAAAGTTGGGGTTCTTTGCTTTGCAGCCATGCTTTCAGCTTTACTCTAGTTTCTTCAGTAAAGCCTTTAAAGCCTCGTGTCCCAATGAATTCACATTAAACCATCTTAGGATCAGTGATGCAAAGTCTAATGTTGTTCTGCTTTATACCATTAATTTATTAGTAGTCATCCAGGGAGAGCAGAAGCCTTCAAAAACTGATTAACATGTAAAATTAAAATACCAACCGTACCTAAAAAATATAGCAATGGCAGCAAGCAAGGCCAGCTTTAATCAACAGATTCTAGTATTCTTAATTAATGCAACAAGTATTCTTTAAGCTACTGTGTTACCTAGGCCATTAAGAAGCTCTCTGAAAAAAATTGTTCTCTAAGGTTAGTTGCCCACATTAGTCCTAATAAGACCACATTTATTGAAAAAAAAAATAGTTATGCTACTTATTGCTATAATTTTGCAACTTCGTTCAATGTTGATCAGTTTTACAGTGAAGTGAAATCTGAAGTCTAATCTGAAATATACAGTCTGATCAAAAACTGCAAGATTTTGCAATTATGACCAACTGTCCATTAAAAAGATAAACATGTAGATACAGTTTTAGGACCATCTGATCACTGATTAACTCCTGGACATAATCGTAAGGAAGTAGGTTCATGGATAAGAGTGGGAAGAGAGGAGAGTGGAGTTTGTTCAACTACTTCTAATTAAAAAAATTGATTATTTACTATCACGGCTTTTTGTTTGATTTGTCTCACTTGCTGAACTTAAAACCCATCTGAAATTTAAGAATAACTGGTTAATTAAACCAGTGTGATAAAGGCTGTTGTGCACATTCTGAAGCTAACCTGAAAAACTTGAATTGGAGCTTCAGAAGGAAACAATGTGTTTACCTATGGTTTGTATTGCTATGAGTTAATCAAATGTAACCACCAGCAAAGACACAGGTCCTGTTGCATGATAAAACTAAGTATTTTCACAGTAGTTCTTTGGTTCACTTGGAAGTCTTGGGCTCCTACTGAATGCTTTCTAAATGCACGGAAAGAAATCTTCACCCTAATGAAGATGCCAGTTAGGTCAGCTGCTTTGCACTTCGACTTTACTCTCAGGTGGAGTGCATCACTCCACCTCTTGCAAAAAAAACCCCCACAACTATAAAATCACATTTTCCCCAAATGCTACAATGTTTCTCATAATTTCGAAAGACATACCAGGCTGAGGGCTGGTCTTATGCTTTTGAACTTTCTCTTTTTTAAACTTTGGCACTATGCGAAACACTGTACTTCTGTTGTTTCTTTTAGCGTAATCCAGAGGGGGATCCTGCATGAAAGAAGAGCCATAGTTATCTTTAATTACAGTTAAATTACATGCTTGAGATGGTAATTCATAATCAAGCTAAAAAAAACAAGATCAAATTTTACTTCTGTAAAGAATAAAGTTGGGATTTAACTCTTCACTGTTTTATTTATTAAATAACCAGTCAAAACCTTTACATTCACAAAAGGCAACAAAACACGAACAAAAAGCCCTAAGCTCAGAAGCTTGTTCGCAGGAAACAGGCATGATCCAGCATCACAACTGAAATTACCTCTCCAGATTATGAGGGATTCTAACTTACTCTTCCCTATCAAAAGAAAATTAAGTTCAGTTAGAAAACAGAAGTATTAATAAAACTCACCTCATCATCATTTGGTTGAAAAACATAATAAAGCCAAGGAATCTCAGCAAGTTTTCTCAACTCTATTTCCACGCTGTGCAAAGCATCAGACAACAGTTCTTCATGGGGGGATTCTAACTGCTGTTTATAAACAGGCCAGAAAAAATGGTATTTTTAGTTTTGTTAAGATATAATATTTAAATCTATGTATGTTGTCATCAGACACAATCAGATGACTACTTCCTGGTGAGTGTAAACAAGTGGTGAAAACAAATAATCTACCAAAATTAGATTTTCCTTCAGAGATGCATCAGACCACCCCAACACTACATTTAGTATGGTCCTGGCCACAAAGGGATGACTGGGACAGCTGAGACTTTTGGTGCAGACCAGCTGGGCCTAGCTGTCAGTCACTGTCATCATTCACTGTACTCCGTAGTCTTCTTAGAGCAAAAGTTACCTGATAACACCAATACTAGAACACCCTAGAAATGGAACCTACCAGCACAAGAGAGACAAAACCCAACCAGAAGAGCAAGAGCTTAGAAAACCTTTGTATGAAAAGTGGCATAAAGAAATTGAATAGATGGTAGTAACCCTGAGTTACTATTTGCAAAAGTCTTCGTATGACAGATTACTCTCTTGGTCAAGTAAGAGGCAATGGATCTTACTGAAGATGCTCCATTTCCAAAGGTCTTCCACTACAGTAGTGATACAATACCTGCACTACCTCTTCTAAATAGAGTGACAGCCACTGCTGCTGGCTGAGGGTGGGAAGAACAAGGACCAGGCTTGGAGGAGGAACACAACTGCAGTCCCAGATGGAAGACAAAAAGCCAAAGACATCAGTGAAGGCCAAAGACCAAAAAAAAAAAAAAAGTGGTAGCAATGTAAAAAACTTGGAACTTGCTGACCCACAGGAATTTGGTTCTACAAACACTTTGAGAACACCATGGAGGTACCACTTTTCCTTAAAACCCTGGTCTGAAAACTATCCTGCAGCTGCTGTGTGAGATGAACCTGTGCACAAGAGGCAAGGCAGGCAGCTGATCTCTGGGAAAGCTGGTTTAGACTTATCTGGGGCTGATGAAACACTGTTTTGAGGTAAAGAGTTAAATCCTGGAATGATTTGCAATAATGAAATCTGAACATCTATTTCTCTCTTTGAAGTAAAAGTAGTCCCAAAGCAGCACAGAAATCCTTTTGAAAAGATCTAATTAAGTTCTATCCGAGTGAATGCATTTTTTAAATGGAGTTGTAAGAGAATCTTTGATCTCTAGTGCTGGAAAAAGATGTTGACGTTGTTGAGGTTTGGTGGTAAATTCCAAGCCCCCGTTAATTTATACTACCTAACAAAAACTTCTTTCCTTCGCTTCAATAGTTTGCATATGTTACCACTTTTCAAAGCAGAGACCATCACCAGTAAGATATTGCTGTTTAGTATAGTAATACTGGAAACATAATAAGCTCCCTCTTGCTATTGTGTTATTTTCCTTTCTACAGCTCACAGAATTGAGTGCTCATAATCAGATTGATGTTTCTTTTGCCTTTTTTTTTTTTTTTTCCAATTTGAACAGCTCAGTTATGTTGCAGCACAGTGGAAGACCCCCTTGTCATTGAAGAAGTTACACTTTTTCTATGTTTTCAATTTTAAGACATTATTTAAGTCATCTATTTTATATACATGAATGAAGCAAAGCGTTCTGTCTTTCTCAGCAAACACTTATCGAATTGCTTGATTCTCAATGAAAAACATTTTGCTTGGGGACAAAAAAGCTCTCATCTGATGATAAGAAAGTGTATGCATTGACAATATTGCTCTTGGAATAAACCCTAGTGAAATTCTGGGAGAGTCAGCAATTTAGGGTAAATTCTCCTTCTACAACATCTTGGAAAAAGCTTGTCCATGATGGAAATTAACACTATGAATGAAACAATGAAAAGATCTTCTCAGTTCTTTCCCAAATGAAATTTTTAATACAAAGATATTTTATTTCAGTGAGCACAGGTATTTCCCTTCAGTTGAAATGAAACATTCTGTCATACTTCTCCCTTACAATGTATTCCCTTGCATTGGAAAACTGTGCTCTGTTCCAGACTGGAAATGCTTTTTAAAAAGCAAAAATGGAAAATATCTAGACAAAACATGGTTGGTTTGGGTTTTTTTATTCAAAACTGTATTCCAGCCATAACCGTCTGGGAGATTCCACAAATCAACTTCATTGTCCTATCTTATCATTTCAGAGCTAATTCACTATTTGATGCCATCTAGCTAATATTCTTGTATGAACTTTGTTAATCGCATCTTACAGGAGGTGGCAAGAATCACAGTCTCCTTGTGTATGTATTTACATTTCTTTTGACTCCTTCAGGAGTCATAATAGAAAGACTCAAGAGCCGCTAAATGGCAACCCAAGAAAAAGCTCAACAAGTAGTATAAGCAACAAAGGTATAAATTTACAGCTATCAGGAGCTTTGATCACAGAAAAGAGGGGTGAAGGAGAACTGAAGAGGAAAAAAAGCGAGGAAGATACTAAAGGAAGAATGTCTGGTTTTGTCAGAGGAGAAAGATAATTTGCAGAACAGTGTATGATGGCAGTGGCTGATGCATCAAGCAACATCTTACATTTCATTTTTCTCTCTTTTAATAGAGTGAGGGACCAATGCACTTGCAGCTTCAGCATTTAGGAAATACATGGCAATAAGGTTAACCAGGGTGCCCTGTTATTACGACTGTGAAATACTGTTCTGAACAAGCACGATGTCAAATGAGTGTAACGGGCATCATGGAAAGATTACCTCGGTATCTTCCAAACAGCCTTTTTATTAAAAAATGGATTTGATGTAAACTCGTGAAGAAATTTGCACAGACCATAACAAGAAGCAGAAGTACAAGATACAAAGATGAGAAATAGACAAATGAATCAAATTAAGCTTTGGAGCCTGTACAAGGGACCAGTTTGACAACAAAATGAGATCACAGCTGGCTACAGAAAAGGTAATGTTTCAATGGTAAGTTTTCCATAATAACATTATTTCCAGGCTGCCTTGATAAATTACACTAGTCCTAGTATGGCATCATCACCTTAAACCTTTTCTTCTAATTCCTATTTCTATTTTAAAATATAAAGAAATTTCTGGTTTGATTCCCCATTCAATCAGATATTTTTCCCATTTCTTGGACAAAAACATCCAATGAATAACTTTCTCTTCTAAAAACTCATAAAATAGATCATATGAACCTAATACTTGGCTATTTCTAGAACTTAAATGGTTATCAGTGAGATTCCCTTGCCCAGATTAGATCCGTAGAAGTTGAATGTTTAAGTCTGAACAGCTCTCACCACAGGTTCTCCCTAAACTCTGAAGATTGTCATGTAATAGAACTCTGGAAGTTTTCTTAAATGCTGGATCTCCGGAAGATGATTTATCTTTTTCAAAGACAGGCCTCCAAGACAGTTGAGTGAGAATCACCCTCAACAGGGATACTTGTTTCTCTCCACTATTAAAAAGAAGATCGCAGGCAAAGACCTTTTAGATACCTGAAGTGAGGTAAAAAGGATGCCAACCTAGTACAAGAATTCATAATTCATTCTGATGCAAATGACAAATATAGTGTAATATCCTCCAACTGGTCTTACAGAGCTTCTTGTAGCACGTCATAAATCCCGTGACGATTAAAAAAAAGAGCAAATAACGTATCACAGATAAACTGAACAAGGGAATAAAACCACGTGTTTTGTGGCCTTACCAAAGGAACTCTTCCTACTAGCAGAGATTCAGTTTCATTATGTAGGGCCTTCACATTGACAGCTATTTCCATGGCAGTGTTTCTGGTAAGGCTCTGGGGAATAAGAAACATAAAAATTATTTGAAGTGATGCAAGTCAAACAGACAATAAGTACTTTGGGCTTACAGCACAGATCTTAAGCGTCTTCTCCTAGGACAAAAACATCAATTTAGCTCTACATTGACAACTTTTTCAGCACTGAGAATAGAAAACAAAAATGTAGCATTTCTTTACTGTCTTATTCCCCAACTAGGACCTTATACTATCCTGAAGAACAAGGGACCAGCCACCTGTGAGATGAATCCATGATTTATATGAATGACAAAGGCTAGCAGAAAAGTTGTGGCCTCATTTAACAAGAACTCTTGATCTGAATTGTTCACCTTATCCTTAGCAGAAGTAAGTTGCTAGCCATAGTTTAAGAAGCAAAGGTTAACTCATATATTTACCATACATAAATTTACATTAGATATAGACAGTGTCTACCTATTTCAACTTTTTTAGGTCCAATCCCTGAAAACATGCAGATTGTCTAGTCTGAAGAGAGAAACCAGGAAAATTATTTCCCCTCACCACCTCTGCATTCTCTGCATAGCACCTCGATAACAATTAAGCATGAAAATTTCTGTCAATGCATCCTCAAGAATTGACCTTTACATAGCAGCAGCATTTGTTCAGCCTTTGTCATGCCTCCGCTCTGTGTCTGGGGACACGTCTACACCAGCTGTCTGCAAGCAGCTGTGTGCTTGCTTTGCCTATTGTTTCTGCTGTTTGTTGACCCGATTTTGGTTTATTCATGCTCAGAGCAACATTAGTAAACCATATCAATTTAATAAGCACTGCTGCATCACTTCAGGATGAGCACCCTTGGCTGTGGATCACTGCTGCAGATGGAGTAAATTCTTGACTGCTTCCAGAAGGCAACAGACATGCTCTTACCGTGTCCGTAATCCAAACGCCCTCTCTCCCTTTGGACTGCTCACTCCCCCTTGAAACAACACCCAGAATGCCTGCATTTTAAGTGTCATTAATGTTCCTTTCTAACATCCGATGTTCACAAAAGAGAGTATCAGCTGGGGAGGACACTGATGAATGCAGAAACTGCATCTTCTGCCTTCTCAGATATCATATTGAACTAATACCAGAGGGGACTCTCCTCTTAAGTAATCTTCTGTAAAAAGGCAGTCCTCCTAACTACCATTCCTGGTATTATTAATAAATTTCAGAATCATTGAGCATGATCTCTACCAAATTCATTAGCTATGGGGTGTTTCCCTACACATGTGAAGGGCTGAGACTCCCTGCTGCAGAGCAGCACCTTCAGAATCTGAAATAACTTTCCCTTTACTTTGACTTTAGAAAAAATGGCAAAAAAAGAGAGAAGATACAGCACCCATTCATCTGTTAAGCAATTTCATTTAAATTAGAGAGTGTGTGTGTGTATTTATGAGTCTTGTTTATGCAAAACTTCAAGAGTTATCATCCAACTTGCTTAAATATGGGGACAGGGAATACAATACAGCTCCTGTGTCACAAGCTTATGCACACTGGTATTATAGCTCATTTACTTATGCATAAATCTGTTCTTCCTTTACCTCAGGAAACCTTGGGTTGGCTTTATTTAATGCATGTGAACATGCATTAACAGCATGAGCAAGCTCCTGCTCCAAGAGGCTGTGTATTTTTGCTGCTTCACAGATCCTACAAAAACATAAAAAAGGAAAGAGTTTCTTACTTCCTTCAAAGAATAATTCTTGAGTACACAAGTTCATCAGATGAGAAAACACACAAAGATATGTTTCACAAAACACTTAAATATATATATGTACTTTTTATAACAAAAGTTGAAATACAATTATCTCTTCAAGCCTTGAAATAAGAGTATCTCTTCATCACTTCATATAAATGGTATCAGTAACACAGATTACTTATTCTGCTAAGAAATACTGAGGCATTTTGTCTTAGAATGCAAATGCTACACAAAAAATTGTACCAAAAAAATGTCAGGGCTATTAAGTCAAATAAACTATAGAGAAATACCGTAGCACGTTAAGATAACTCACTTGGAGATATGTTAAAAACCACTACATCCATTTCATGAGGCACATCCTTCAAATGTGCCATTAAAATTGGCTGCAATCATTTGAGATTATGGGAGGTCCAGCTGTAATTACAACCTCAGGACCACCTCTAGAACTGTAAAGTTTTTAAGATATCTTGGCTAACATTCACTTTGGGTAATTTATAATCTATATTTTCTTCTATGTCTACTTAAGTTACCAGTACAGTATAAAGACTCTATATAAAAACACAATGTAGTTCTTCAATTAATTTCTTGTATTATCGGTGCAACTTAATACATACTTCAAGAACTGATTTTGATAGTCAATATAATCTGTTATCATGATGAAGTGAATAGGCTGTATAAAATGTTCTGATTAAAAAAAAAAAATCATTTTCTTAAGAAAAACAACCTAGTTTGTTGGGGTTTTTTTCTGTGAAAATTGAAGTGTCTTCTTTAATAAAGTACCTGCATCTCATGAATAAAGTAGTTCTTTAAAATAAGCAAGGCTCTGGAATCAGTTTTATACCATCAGCTCAACCCACAGAAGTGTCCAGGGGCACAGAGATGAGGGTTTTGAGCATTAGGAATGAAACAGAAAGCTGCAATAACAATGAATGAGTGGATGGATGCAAATAGGTATGAAGATTTTATCTGGCAATTTGGACTCCCTGGATGTTGGGGTGTTAACTGTTTACGTGTACAATATTTTAAGAAAACTTTCAGCTGTATTGAAAAGTGCTCAACTTTTTAAAATTGTGAGTAACAAGGCTTTAAGGAGAAATAATGTCAGAAGAAGTTAAGGTCAGGTGGATACATCCACACTGTTGACATTTAAAGGCTTTTTTTCCCAATAAGTATATTTTTGCTTTTGCACCAAATGAAAAGTTTCAATAAAAAACCTCTCTGCAAAGAAGCTTTCCAGTTTTTTCCATTTCTACTACTCCTTCAGAAAGTCTGTTTCCACAATAAAAATATGCATAAAACCACAAAAATAAAATTACAGAAATACATAAGGAAAACATATATAAGTTCAGCCTTAAAAATAAAATAACGTAAAATAAAAATATTAATTAAAAATAAAAAAGAATACCCTTAATTGTGCCTAATTATCAACTGCCAACTTGGGCAACCCACAGTCATAAAAACTTGCAGCAGACTGACAAAGTAATTTTTAAGACCATATATGATGGAATGAAACTACTTATAAAACTAAATATTTAGTAATATCCTCACAGGCTGCATATTATGGATAGCGAAATAAGATGTAAAAGAGTGCTTTCTAAATAATCAGAGACAGATTTTCTGCTTATTCTAAATAATTATTCATAATTTGTAGGAAACTGGCATAAAAACTTGGTCACTTGCAGATGCTGCACCTTCTGAAAAAAAACATTAAAGGTAATAGAAGTAAAAGGGTCAAAATCTCACAGAGATACTCCTAAACCAGGAATCAGGTGCACAGTAAGTTCCTGTGCCTCGACCAAGCTGTGGCAACTGCACATGTGCTCTTGACTAGCAGCACAGGCAGGTAATTTTACTTGACCCTGACAATGCATAGGGCAATTCAAGAGGCAAGCAAAAGGAAGCAACAGTCAAATCTGGCGCATCTTAGCTTATTAATTTACCCATTTAACAAGTTTATGTAGTAACTTTCAAAGTTGCCCACCAGTCAATAGGACATGTGCACTTAACCCATCACAAATTCAGTACAAAATCTTGTGGTCTACCTGATTAAAAAAAAAGGACAAGGTACTTTTTTTACAGCAAGATTCCCAGCACTTGTGAAATGGCTTTTGCTTTTCATTTTTTGCAAGCTAAGATGACAACAATGACAATCACTACGTCTCAACTGACCCAAAATAGCTTTTGTAGCCACATATTGTCAGTCTGGGCTGCTGGCATACAAGTTTCATTGAAGATGATGTCTAAATCAAATTAAGCCCAATTTAGCTTGATTTAAAAGAATGTGTACACACAAGCCTCTGTAAGTAAGAATGTCAAATTCAGCTTGACAAAAAACCTCAGTAAGCCACACAATTCATACTATACATACTCAAGATTTACATGAAGCAACTTTCAAAGATACTACTCCTCTAACGAAAACTTTGGTATAAAAACATTTAAATACACAAGTTAAAAAATCCATTACAATAAATTGTAGAAAAGTTCAGACAAGTACATTCCTGTGCCTGAATTTATATGTTTCTGAGATGTTTTTTGGTAACTGAGATGAAGAGCAATTAAGTTTCTTCTTAACACAGACAAAATGAAACTAAAGCCTGTTATTCCCAAGAATAATTGTATTCTGGCAATGATGCATCATCTTTCATTATACTGGTAGCTCCCAAATACCAACGGGGTTTCGGTATTGCTTTGATTGCAACACATATGCCACTAGACACCTAAGAGGTAGCCTTATCCTAAGCACTCACTAAAAAAATCTAATGCAGTGACTTTCTTGACACCTGTGAACATAACACTCATTTACAGAATAAAAGTCCTCCAGAAAATACCACTGGAATGAAAGCCTAGAGTAGGCCTAACTCAAAAGCAGTCAGAGATTTATTGCAGAAGTCTGTCCTATCCAAAACTGTTTATTCAGCAAGATACAGAATATACAACAGCTGGAGCAGCTGAACCCATTTTAACAACTTCCACAACCTAGAAAGCATACTGATTATCCACTTGGAAGTATTCCTTTTAGGAATACCCCAGTCAGCACCAAGAGAAGTGCTCTAAGCCATTTCCAAAATCCAAAAAAGAAATAGAAAACCCTGAAAAATAACTAGTCTGTAAAACAGAAACAAAGACACCTTTTACAGACACCTCTCTAGTATAGTAACTACAGTTTTATTTCCTTTTAGCTGTGAACAAGATGCAGCAGTATTTCCTTAAATGAATACGAGGCTGGAAGGGTTCCCATGAGATCACTTACTCTCAGGATATACAACCTTTTCTTTTCTTTTTTTTTAAACTAATTTTCCAATACTGGTATCTGTGGAAAGTTCATATATTTGACTTCTCCACCTTATGTACCTTTATATAACACACACTCTAAGCCCACTCTCACGGTTCATTAGCAATAGCACCTGCACCAGAAGACCATGTGCTGGAAACATGGGGTTTATTGTCACCCCACTCCAAGTTGGAACCTGGAAAATCCAGACATTTCCTGGCAGATGTTACCTTGAATCACTCTCAATACTTGCTGACTCAGGCATGAGAGAGGTAAGGGAGTAGAGAAGAGTTAATAAAATAATAATAACAATAATAAATAAAAACCAAACACCATCAAAATTGCCCTCTTTTACAGCCAGGTCCCAGTGTGAAGAGTCATTCAAAGCTGGCACCCAACCACATATACCAGCTGTAAACCGCAAGCAAAAAGAACATCTACTATTTTTAGTAGTATCAGGGCTAAGTATCAATTTCAGTTTGGTTTGCTCTATTTTACTCTGTTGTTTTTCTCTTGTTACTCTTGAAAGTCATTCCCAGTCCTTACTCTCATAAACCACATTAAAATTACCACATGCTCTCTTTTACGACTACAAACATGAGTAAGTCCAGTGACATGCACATGGTTATACTTAACTCATCCCCTTCATAAGGTACAGGAACAATTCATGTTTTCTGGAAAGTCCCTTCCAGAATCAGATCATAAAATCAAAAAAGTGAACAAGCTGCATTATATTCCATATCAAAAGTTTTAAGAAGCATAAAAAAGATCCCCTAAAGCTTACTGCACATGTATTACATACAAGCAAACCTGACAATATAAAATTAGTTTCCACTCTGTGAGGCTTGCAGCAATACAGCATCAAAACTAGTAAAACCATGTTTCTATTTTTGAGCCAAGTAAAACTGAAATGCACTGCACAGACATGACTGAACAAAGCATGCACAGTTAATCCTACTCCATTTAAGAGCTTTTATCTACAAGTCAGTTCTGTTAGTTCACCAGTACTTCCCAATAAGATTACGGTTATATTTTACTGGGTTTTCTTCTGCCACTCTCCTGCAGTTTGCACAAACCACTACCAGCATTTTGAAGGAATCCAGGAATAGCTGTATTGCATGAAACCAAACAATCTTGCACCAAGTACTGTGGTTGTTAACAGCTGAAGCAAGCAAATCAGATGCAATACTACTATCCATCAATAGCACAGAGACAGTTCATGGATCATGGAGTACTTCCACAGAGCAGTGACATTAAAACGAAATTCAAATTTCAGGCAAAATTCCAGTAGTAACAAATCTCTCATGTGTGAAGAATCACACTCCAGATGAGATGCCAGCTGCCAAAAAGCAGCCCCCAGAAGTGCAGCCTTCAAAAGCTGTGACAAATAACAGGTGAACTTCAGAGATGTACAGACAATCGAAGGAAGTGAGTGCTAGTCAGTGAAAAGCTAACACGGCAAGGCATAAACCAACATCTGTAACATTTCCCTCCAGCAGTTACCTGTTCCAAGTAATGGCGTCTAGGAAGAACTGCTAGCAATTTGCAGAATAAGGCCTTTGGGACAAATCTCTCCCATCCATTTCAGTGGGCGGCAAATCAGGGTATTATCCAATAATTCATAAATCATTCACAAAAGTACCAAAAAAGTTCCCGAGTAGTAGGTGTGTGGTTTTCTTCAATGAGTGCACATAATTATCACTTAGGGCAAAAGGAGCATGTCCACATACTACCACACAAGGCATTTCTACTCCCCCCACAAGCACCATAAACATCACGTCAACAGTTTGAGTTTCCATAAAACAATTCATGAGGAACTCTTGTTCCTTGCTTAAAATTAAGACCACTAAAGTACTTGTACTAGATAATAAAATGGCAATTTAATTTTGGTTTTGCTGTTACTTAATCACTGAAGAAACACTCCTATGGTTTACTTCATCAGCAGAAGTCTTGTCCAGAGTTTCTGATCTGATACTCTAATCGAGGCCTTGCAGCATATTTATTTTTTCTCAGCACATCTATTTAGCTATATTTAACTGTATTTTATTCACAAAAATGCACCTCTCTTCCCATACAGTCACATTTTATTGCCTGTCTATAAAAAGTTAATGCCTTGCACAGATCTTCCCATTTCTCAAATTTTAAAGAGTTTTGAAGAAATCTGAGCAATACCCTTCCAAGTATTTGTAAGCTTTTCTAAACACATATTTTAGCATGCTATGCTGCTATATACTGGAACAAAAATTGCTTTGTTCCACATGTTTGAACTTGTTAGCCACTTGGATAATATAAAGCCTTCAACGTCTTTGCTGGTTTTGATTGGCTTGTTTAATAAAATGAAACACAGATACAACATATTTGCAGAATGATACCACAGCTCTGTTGACTTGGTTTGTGCCTTTGCACTCATCTGGCACAAAATTTCTCTGAGCAAGATTTTCCCAACTCTCCTGTTTTCCCTTTAATAGTTGTTATGGATTACTGGCAGCAGTTAACAGAAATAAGAGACAGTCAGTCATGGAATTAAAAGGACACTTCCTTTCAAATAAACCAGAAAGGGTAATAATCAGTTTTCTGGACTAAATGCAAATGATCCAAGTATCTACTAAACACTGATACACACAGTTAGGACAAGTTATTTTTCTGCTGCTATCAGAAAAGACACTGACTCACCCTGACTTTCAGCACAGTTAATTCACAGATGTCCATTATTGTCACAACTACATATAAACATACCATGTATGTAAACAGACCAACAGTCATTAGGGTCAGAAGAGATATTTAGGCACCCAGGGTTGGCCTGGTACATCACAGGCCACTATATTTCAGCTAGCTGCAGTTGTGTTGAGCTCAAAAACCTGACAACAATTGTCCAAAAAGACATCTCAATGTGAAGACATGAAGAGATGGAAAGGATTCTCCACCTTCACTCCTTCTGTTTGTAGTTTGCTCCAAATGTTACTCATCCTCACTCCCTACAATTTGTGCTTTATTTCCCATTCTAATATGTCTGGCTTCAGATCCCAACCATTAATTCTTGTAATAACTTTTTGTACTAGATTAAACGAGCCCAGCATTTTCTCCATATGAAAACACAATTTTTGCAAACACACACTTATTTTTAATCTCTAAGGTTTGTGACAAGTTCTGGAAAAACTTGCTAGACTTAATTTAAGGCATAATCACTTGCCTCATTGCTGCCTCCCCAGAAAAATTTCAAGAGAAACTGCCCACACTAAGCTGCTCCCAACTATAATTTACCTAGCAGTACCATGATATGAGCTCTTAATGAGCTGCAAGTCTTCATCAACCCCCTAAGTAAATGCTTAAATTATACTAAATTCTTTCTAGCATATGGTTTCCTTTTCCTAATGTGCAATCTGTGTTCCTCATTACTAAAAGTTGAGTGTTGTATTTGGCTGTTTCAAAGAAAATATTTCTGTTGAATGGTCCAACTTTATCAAGAAATACATGACTCCCACTTTCTCCACCATTTCCCATTCCACTAAGGTTTATGCCATTACAAGATGTAGTAATATTGGTTTTAAATTGTTTTAATTACCTAGCAACAGGTCTGCTGCATAATCCCACCAGAAACACACCTATTCGGTAAAGTTACTCCACAAACCAGTACTGAGATACACCATCCAGTTTATTCTTAAATTAATGGTACTGCACAGCACCAATTCTACTTGTCTTTGTATATCTTTTGCCATTAACAAATAGTAAAAACAAAGAGAATACTACTAACTGACATTGGACAGAAGATGTCCATATCCCACTACCCTGGAAAAATCATGAGATCATTCCATGATCCTTTTAGACAGCAACTGGCTTAATCATGATCAAACATGCTTATCACATCACTAAACATTATGTAATCACGCCAACTCAGTTGCTGCAGCTGTGGATGAACTTTGGTGTTTAATTATTTACTAAGCATATTATTCTTGGCACTACTCTGCTGTCCTCCAGCTTATAACTGTCTTCCTAAACTCTGAGGATATTGTATGCAAGTTAGATATAGTCATGCTGGAACAATGGTCCAGAAACTGTATTGTCAACTATTACGCCAGTGCGTCCTCACTGCTGCATCAGGCAGGCATGCTGAAGTGCTGTGAGGATCACATACGCTGTGTCTCTGTACAGTCTGAGCAGAGCTGAGAGTCAAGAGGATTTTTAGATAAACCTAAAAATGTTTTTAAAAATAAAAATAAAACCAACCATAGTTGGTAAAGGTGTGGTAAGTTAATTCTGCCTTTTCCCACAGGAAAAGACCTGTCTGCCTTTCCAGGTGAACAGGAGGTTGCGAGGGAAGGTGGCTGGTAGAATGGCTAGGCTTAAACCTCGCTGCAAGATGAGATGAAGCTGAAGCGCAGCTCTAACTTTGAGGTAGTGTAGCCCCAGATCAAATTCTGCAGCAGGCAGGGAAGAGATAACACCAAGCAACACACACTAAGCTTATAGTAAACCACAGTGCTTAAGAGACCAGATGCAAAGAGAACAAAACAGAAGCAGGCAGAGACAGAGAACACTAACCTCTTCCTATCTAACAACATGCTCAGTGGTATCTAAGGGAAATTACTAGCTCTACAGGTGCAGCTAGCTCTCCTCCTCAGGTCCAGAGCAGAGAGGAGCTGCTAAACAAGAAAAGTGAGGGAGGACAGTATAGAAACAATAATGCTTTAAATCAAGACACACCCTTGGCTGGGGCCTCCTCAGTGTGTCTTTATTGTAACATCATCCAGTTGTGGGGTTTTATAATTAAACAAACAGAAAGCCCAAAACAGTTTGCCTCAATTAGCTAGACGATGGAAGTCACTAGAAAAGAATTTCTGTCTTTGTTGCCACAGCAGACAAAGTGAATGAAAAGTAAACTCTTACCTCTTTTTCTATTTTGAGCAGCTTCTTTACAGCCACCTCCTTGTCCTGAGAAATCCATCGGGCTCGGTAGACACTCCCGAAACTCCCTCCACCGCAGTTCTCAAAAAACTGCAAGTCATCAAATCTAATCTGCACAAATGAAGCACTGGTAGACGACATCTCATAATGACAAAATATACCACAGTAAAACCTGTGAAAAGAAAAGCTTTCATTAACACATGCTCCGTGGACTTACGGACTTTCTTACCCATACTCAGGCACCCCCAAACAAGAACCAGCCACCATAAAGACACTACAGTAAAATCCACAGGGCACAGGAGGAAAAGATCTGGAAGCTTGCACTCCAACAGGCTGTGCAAATGTTTGCATAATTTGCACTAGCTCTTAGGAGCAGCTGGGAGACAGAAAAGACTAAAAATATTCCTCTGAGAGATACTGACGTTTCCCGAACACCTTAGAAGCGGCTCTGTGAAAGGCAGGCACTTTGCTGCCTTCCTCAGCGCAAGAGATGCACACCAACAGATGGGAAGGGTGCCCTCTGCTCCAAGTTTGCCTAGGAGCTCAGGCATGCCAGACACGCCGGCTCTCCCGCCGCGATGGCCACCCCGGCTGGGCAGGCAGCCTTCCGGAAGGCGGGCAGCAGCTGCCGGTGCCCGGGGCAAGTTAGGAGCACTTCATGTGAGGATGTGGAAAAACCTGGCCACGGTGAACGTCTTTTCTTCCACAATGACTCAGTTCTGGTTGCATGTTGTAACAAAGCGCAAGTACATGATAATTCATCTGGGTTACAGTACGTGAAATTCCACACCCAGTGCCAAGGTTGGTGTCGGCCGTTTCAAGAGATGATCCCAGCTCTGCTGCCAGGAGAACAGAACGTCCTTCTCCGAAGTTTCACATCAATAAAGCTTATGCCCACAGTGAATTTCAAGAAACTTTATCACCTAAATGCATGAACAATTAGTAATTTTAGGCTTCTTTTTTTGATGTTGTAAGATCAGGAAGCCTCAGGTCTTCAGTGGGACTGCAGGACACAGCATCCTCCAGAACCATATTCAAGCCTGCTGTTGGATCGTTTCAGATGCACCAGTTTAGACAAAGTAAGTTTTAATTACCAGCAAAAGTTACTATACTTGAAATTATTGAAAGCAAACTTATCAGCATAAAATGAAAGAGATGTCTATGAACAAGTCAGAAAGACACAGAGATTTTTGGGTTGCTGAAGAATATTACACCTCCAACTATAGTGGTCTAACTGTAGTACCAAAACATCCTGTGTCTTCTAGGAGCCTTCAATCTCTAGGGCTTTTTGAGGTGGAATCCACACATTATAAGCTGTCTGGAGCTGGGAAACACACCTGTAATACACCCAGCAGTGACAACTGCTGAAATCTCTTCATTCCACTCCCTTCTGTAGCAGACACAAAGGCATAACTTCCCCCCAGCTCTCCTGCCTATGCACCTAATATGACTGAAAGGTCACAATATCATTTGAACAGAAATTTCTGGCACTATTTGGTTGCAGCCATTCTCCAATGAAAGACAAAGATACCGATGTTGTTCTACATACTGCATGACAACGTAAGAGCCTTTTCTGCAACTGCCTACTTTGTTTCACATCTCTTTACTACCCATAAGGGTAAAAGCAAGCACTGACCAAACCATGATAACTTCACTATGTTTACAGAAGACATCACATTTAGGAGGGAGCAGGTTTCAAGTACACCTGTTGCTCACAGCCAGCCTGCAAAGCTCTCACCGAGGGAAAAAAAATGCTCTTCCGCGGCTCTGCAAGTCACAACACTGGTTACCCGTGGGACATGAAATAAAGCCCATTCTTCCAGTATGCTACCACAAGCGCCTGTACTCTTCCGCTGACCTTCTGTTCTTGTTTTAACCTTGCTGCTGTTCTTAGATTTCCTGACATCCCAGAGACATCTTTTGCATGCCCTGGCACTCTTTTTTTTTTTTTTTTTTTTAAAGAAAGCTCAAAGAAAAGGGAATTGGTCACTCCTGCAAATTGGAAAGGTAGGGAGGCCAGTTTTAAGTTTTTGCTCTTTGGCACTGCTCTTAATTAGCAAGTCATCAGAAAGAAAAGCTCATTATCCTTGTTTACTCCAGCAGTTGTTTCAAGTTAACACTGTGTACACGGTGTCTCAAGCATATGTGACGCTTCATAGACAAATAAAGCAGGTCAGCTTCCCAACCCAGACACCTCACAATTTAAGGCCACAGCCCTGCATAAATTTATGCACATGGATAATTATACTCCAGTGAATTCACCTCCTTACTGATACCAGAATTATTTAGAAGAGTGATGTCACTTGTAGGCAAAAGCATATGCACCATCTAGACCATAAATTTAAAAGGAAAGTGGGAACAGCTTGTGTTTGGGATGGCAGAAAGAACAGAAAACCAAGCAAAAAGAAAAATACATCACAGGAAATAAGTAATTCTGGCCTCCACTGTCTAAATTCAATAGTTCTGAAAAGCTGTCAAATTACTTTAAGCTATGGTTCACCAAGAAGAACCAAATCATCTGTATAAAGCAGCAAATTATTTGACTTCTGAAAGTTACACTAACATAGAACAAGATGTTGTTCCAAGATTTCACATAAAACAGACCTCAAGATGGTACAACATGCACACCAGACACTTGATAAATACAAGCGAGTACTTTTCTGATGGGTCCTCCTTGCTGCTTAGAACTTTACCTAAATATTTATGCAATCACAATGTGGTGCCCAGCACACAAGTATTTGCAGAAGCTACTGTTCATTCTTTCAACACCTTTCTGATTTCAGATTTGTCTACAGCAGTCAACTTGCTGCAGATGCTATAGATGCCAGCATAAAATAAAGTAACAGAATTTAAAGAATAATTCACTGGTTTGTATCAGGTTCTTCCAGATGCTTTTTTCCAGAGAAAATAGAGAAGATGTACAAGGGACAGTCTTTAGAGATTTGTAATTAATAACAGTCTAAGTTAGGTATATAGTTTTCTCCTTCTAGATGAAAGAATGGACCTGTTTAAATATTACTCCACATTTTCAGATGCAAGGTAGTTAATCCTCAATTAGGCAGATCAATCCCTGTTACATTTGAGAAAACAAATGTTTAGAGTAACAATTGCATGTGACAAATTCACACATGGTTATTAACTTGTCATCCTGTTTTAAAAGATACTTAAATCTGAGTTTATACCACTGGTTAAGGAAAAAAAAAACAAAAACAAAGAAAACAACAAAACAAAACAAAACAAACAAACAAAACACAGAAAAAGTATTTTATTACATTTGCATTGAAAACAAGTCCATCATTCCAACAACCTGCAGCACATCTTTGCATCTTACACTTCTGCAGCCAGAAGAGCTGTCCTTTGCTGCAGGGTCTTCAGGCTTGGGGCCAGAGGCATTATGACAATTCTCTCAAACACAGCCTAACGAAGGTTTGGTGTCAGCATTGTCCTTCCCATCTAACACAGTTTTGAGTGTTTAAGCCACTATGTTATCATGTAGCAGTGGGGAATACTACACCGACTGACTTTGTTGGTTGCTTTCAATGAAATGAAAACATGACAGTTCAGAAACAGGGAATGACAGGTATTTCAAGAAATAATTCAGTTGCTCATTATTCCAATTATTCTTATGAGGTCTTTTCTGGGGAAAAAAGAACTTTCTCTATTTTCTGGTTTAGCTCTAATGATTAACATGAGCTTGTAATCTTCCAGTAACATCTCCATCTTCTCCTGTGTCATTTTTCTTCCTCATAGTAATGTATTTGAGCACGCTGTTAGAAGCTGTTCATTTCACATCAAAAAGGAACAGATCCGAGACACATTTGGTAGTATTTAACATGTCAAGTTATTATTTAACATTATTTAACGTTAGATACTAACATGTCAGGACTGTATTACGCAGCAAGCTATTAAGCCACAACAAGCTGAGTTCAGTACAGTAATAAGTGTATGGTGTAGGAAACCATCTGCCATCACTGGCTTGTTGTGATCACAGCATTTTAGGGGAGTAACCCACACAGGGGTCCCTTCCCAGTACCCTGATGAGGTCCCACGGAATCCCCCAAGATGAGGGAAACCCCAAGCACCCATACAGACAGGTCACAAACAAACCCCACTGCAGGCTGCCCTGTCCTGCATCCTAGCACAGCCACATTGGAAGAACCCGACACATTCACCTGTACCTCCCAGCTGCCTCAAAACAGCCTGCACTGTAGTCAAACTGCTACCACTGCCCAGCTTTCTGCTTTATTTCATGTACAAGCCAAAAGACCCTGCTATTAGCCAGTTCAACTACTCCTCCCAGAGCACAAAGCTTCCACTGAGGAGGGACTTAAAAGTTAAGTGACAGGAGGCAGGAAAGAATTTAGCACAAATTGCACAGTAACTGCAATTCACAATTTCCTTAGTGCATGGCTGCAGAACTGCATATTGCACCCCTCACCCTGCACGTGCACCTGACACTGCTCGAGTATTTCATTATTTCAGGAAAACCCCTTGTAATTTATTAAAGAGAGCAACCATGCAACTGGCTGCCCTCATTTCACTGTGTGGAAAGCATGATTCGGTGCTCTTTTCAGGAAGGCACACTGCCAACATATTGCCAATAAAGTAGTAGCACAGTACACTTGTGCTATCTTAAAATACACAGCAGAATGTGCCAAGTTTCCTTTTTTGGCAAAACAGCACATTTGCTTTCAGGATCTTTGACCATCCGTTTTTAGACCCAAATCATCCTTTGTGTCCAAAATGGCCTACGGTCATTGAGTATATCAACCTGGATTTTTGCAACAGCGTATTTATTTAGCCTTTCAAAAAACAAAACCAAAAAAGTCCACAAAAAAATACTCAAAACATGGTTAATCACTGTCTCATCTAAAAAGAAAACAGAAACGGAGTTGCAGTGATAAACTACAAGAGATACTGCAGAAAGAAGTTTTAGTGTAAGATTCTTTAATCGTATCATGAACTGCTGATGGATACGATGCAAACAAACTCCAAGCACAACTCCAAATTAAATACCTGCTTATCTTCTAATCTCCCAATAAGTTAAGATAAAACCAACAACCCCTACAAATACCTAAACTTTCATAATCAGACTGAGCAGCAGTGCTGCAGACGGTGAGACTAGAAGCATGGCTCTGCCTACCTCAGTAGAGACGCAACATTTGAGCCTGTCCTTTGTCAGAATCTAAGAATTCTGCTTAACTTCCATTAATAACATTTCTAATTTTATTTGAATTTATATAACCATCAGTGCTACAGAAAAAGAGCTCAACTCAGCCTAAACAGTTTGATGGAAAAAAGTATTTTTGACCTGAGTTGTGTCAATGGCAGAGACTGAGGGGTTTAAAGGCTTCAATTTAAATAGAAAACATTTTTTCATCAGAGAAACCTTAAACTGCTCACTTCACTTACATTATACCTCATCAGGTGATGTGTGCCAGGAATACACACCCAACACACCATAAGGCAGATAAACCTGCACCCTGGTCCTCGCACAGGCGTCACTGCAAGATCCGGGCCTTGGGTTTGTCATCCTTTCTGCATTCTCCTCCACCGGTAAGCCAGGCTCTCTAGGGTTACCATTACTCACATAATGCCACCAGTATGAAAAGCACATTATTGATAGATAAAACAAGTAGGCTTTTAAGGACGTACAATTTCAGGGCAAAGTCCTGAAAACATCTAACCACATGCCTCCAGCAGAAAGCTATGATGTTTTCAGGCAGTGACCCAGTTAATCCAGTGTTTTCAAATTATTTCTGCTTCTGGAATTTTAAAAAAAGTAATGATCCATGGCTTTCCCGATGGCTCTGTCGCTAAAATTCACAGCAAAGCATGCTGGACAGAGGGTAATGGATGGGTCACACACACGTACATGTGCTAAATAAAAAAAAAAAAATTTAAAATCATAATTAAAAAAAAAGGCACACTGGTAGAAGGGAACTAACTTGAGTGAATACAGCAAAAAAATAAAAAAGAATGCCAGTTCAGCTGAAATAAGAGGGGAGAAACGGAAAGAAGGAAAGTGACATCTCAAAAGTCCAACCTCGGGGATTTTGTGCCCAAAACAACAGAAAAACGAATCAGGTGCACATAAAATGAACGTTTGAACCACTATCTGAGAAGCGGGGGGGTGGGTGAGGAGAGCGGCCCCCGGCCAGGCCCCGGCTGCCCACGTCCTGCGGACGACCGCAAAGGGCGGCCCCCCCTCCCGCGCGGGGCTGTCCCGTACAGCCACCCCCCCCCGTCCGCTCCGCGGTGGATACCACCGCGCCCTGCCCGGCCAGGCACCGCCCGCCTCCCGGCCCAGGAGGCGGCCGCGGGACCCCCGCCCCTCTGCTCGGCCACGCGTGGGCGCCGCTGCCTCCCGGGAGGGTCGGCCGGCGGCTGCCCCACAGGGCGACGCAAGGTCAGGCCGCGCGCCGGGGCGGCCGAGCGCCCCCGCTACAAGGACTTTCAAAAGTTGCTTCAGCGGGTGGGAAACGTCAAACCCGGCGAGGACACCCACGGCCCGGCCTCGCCGGCTGCCCGCCGCTTCTTCCCGCCGCAGAGCGAAACACGTCCCGGCCGTCCCGGCCGCTCCCAGCGCTACCCCCCCGGCCCTCCCCGCCACCCCCGGGCAAGGGGCACCTCGCCCTCCTCACCTTCCCCGAGGGACTCCGGGCTGGCAGGACCCGAGCGGCGCCGATCCCGAAGCCGCTGAGGGAGGCTGGAACCGGCGCGACCGCGTCTCCCGCTCCGTCCCCTGCGCTTCCGGTTGGAGCCGGAGAGCCGGAGCCGCCGCCGCAGCGAGGCCCCCGGGGCGGTGGGGCTCCGCCGGCAGGCCCAGGTGGGTAGGGGGGCGAGCCGTGGGCAGCTCTGCGGGGGGACCACCGTGCCCTCGGCGTCTGCTGCCGGCTCTGGAGCGGGGAGAGCCGGCGACCGCAGGCTGCCAGCGGCGCTCACTACTGTCCTACCCTCCGGCCTCTCATCTGAGAGGGGACCGAGACGCCTTTTTAAGACGCAGCAACGCCTCCTCAGGGGTTTGTTGGTGCCATACAGCCCCCAGATTCCCGGCGCCGCATGTGAACGGTGGCTGGAGCACATGGGTCCCTATGGCCTAGCGCAAATGCTTTATCTTTCATCAGTTTTGTGCTGAGGTTTATAAAGAGCATGCCTCTCATCGGCTCCAGTCTGGGTGAAAAAACTCGGGGCAGAAAGTAGAAGGTTGATGCCCTCTCAAACCAGAACCATGACGATGGCCGTGTATGTAAGCAAGGTGGTGGAGTCCTCATCTATAAGTCTACTTTGCTTCACCAAAGGCAACCCATTTTATACTGATGAAAGCCCAACACCTAGTATCTGAACTGGGACTCTTGTCCAGAAGTAACAGAAGGGAGGAAAGGACCTCAAAGATTGCTTTAAGCCCACTTGGTTTTTCTAGTGATTACATGGGACTGTGGGGTTGCTTAGATCAGTTGTCCCTAAAAAGGTTGTAACTTGTTCAACACATATTTCACAATGTCTGGCAGGAGACTGGA
>JAAGNO010010961.1:0-19939 GCA_033439905.1 Ceryle rudis | reverse complement strand
GGAAGGGAAGGGAAGGGAAGGGAAGGGAAGGGAAGGGAAGGGAAGGGAAGGGAAGGGAAGGGAAGGGAAGGGAATTTTTGTCCAGGAATAGCACTAGTTGCTAAAAGCTAACAAGGCTTTGTCACTTATACAAAAGGACCATTCTCTATCCAGCTTATTATAGAAGTTATATAACTAAGCAATTATATCAGTTATATAAATAGTTATTGAACATTTTTGTAAGCACAGTTTTGCTCATAACTGAATCGAATTGTTACAGAAACTGATGTTTGTAAGGGTATCTCAGAACACACTTTCTGCAACATACTCTGTCTCGTGTTAGCATCTGAGCTCTGTTTTTATGGATGATTTTAATAACTCCTGGGGGCTGGATCCATGCCTCTCCATCGACTTGCACTGGAACCCCTTCATCACCAAGTATGGTGATCTTTACTGACCGACACTGGAAAAGAACAAAAGCGTTATTATACAGAGCAATAAATACTAATGAAACTGATGGGCCACCTGAAATATGTTGATTACTAGGCCTTATGGCCTCCCTCCAGGATTGTCTCAAGGATGAAGCACTTTTACACTTCATTCGTCACTGAAGACAACTTGTTACCCGTTAAAATTAACACAATGTCAGTGCTTTGTTAATGTATAGGGTGGTGGTCATCAAGAGTACCACAACCTGCCAGCATCCCAAACTGCTGCCAACCATGCTGCATGCTTTCAAGTAAGAAACAAACCTGAGCTATCCTGTGGTGCTGCAGTTTGATGACTCTTGAAACTGCCATCTGCATGCTGCCGAATACTGCAACAACTTCTAAGATTTTATCATCGAATGATGGAGCCCCAAATATCTGAAAGGAAAAGTAAATATTCCGTTTTGATGGTAAATCTAGTGCTTAGATTGCATGTACAGTGAAACATAAATTCAGTTATGGATTTGTTTTTAATGTTTAAATGTTCTAACTTATTTACTGTAGAGTATCTACACTGTCTCTCAAAAGTCATAGGAATGAGATACTGTAGACAGCAGCCAAGTAATAATTTTAAAACAGCAATGCTATTAGCATTTCAAATATCTGAGTGATGAGGCATAGCCTTATATAGGAAGGATGGCATGTTTCAGTGTGCAGACTCAGAAAGATTTTGCAAGGCAAGATGAAAGGCCAATTCAAATCTCCGCTTGGTTAATGTACTTAATATTGAAGAGGTTCTTGAAGTTAAGAGGAGTAATAGTGTCTTTTTTTCTCATGAGTGCTTATCTTCTTCTATGCTGAGCTCTCTGGAAACCAACATCTGAGTTCACACTTGGCTTTGTTAAACACAGCTCTCATACTGAAAAGGATCTGCTTTGTGCTATATACAATTATCCCCTGTAAATATGAAAACCTCTTCTGTATGGAACAAATGTCCTGATATCCAGCCAAGACACTGAATTTCCATGAGCTTACACCAAGTGCAAGAAGTCTTGCGTGTGCCATTGCCACCTGGTGTCCTGCAGGGGAATTCAGCCATGCCACAGGACAAGTCTTAGGCTGGACTTCAACTAAGACAGCAGGTACTACACTAAGGTCACTTGAAGATTGACTGTTTCATCCTGATATGCAATAGGAAGCAACCAGGGAGAAAAATCATCAGGAGAAATCACTGTAGTAGGAAATTAATGGGTAGAGAGATCACCTCCCTGAGAGTTACTCAGACTACCTCGGCATCCTGGGCAGAGTAAACTGCATCAGAGACACCTGAGACCAGACCACAGAAGATCCCTGAAAGGAGCTCAAAAGCCACAACTAGTCAGGTCCTGTCCCCAGTGGAGGATTTCCTGAAGGTAGAGAATAAGGTGGTGCAGATCCAGGACCATATAATCCAGGTAATGTCTGCAGCAATGGCTCAAGGAGCGAGAGTATAGCGAACAGGGTGAGGGACTTTGGTCCCTGCTGCCCACCAAGCCAATGGGAAACTTCAACCCAGCACAGTGAGTGGTGCCTTTGGCCAGGAGGCTGAGAAGGGCTTCTCAGGGAAAGGGCTGCACAGTACAGTTGCCGTAGTTTAGCGCCACATCCACGTGGCACTTCCCTCAGAGCATCCCAGGATCGCACAGATTGGTCTTGAGCAGGTAAGTGTCAAAGAATGAAGGTGTTATTTTACTGGATCTAGAGCGTTTTGAAGCAAAAGGTTTCTCCATCTGAATTTTTCCAATTTCCATGGGATTTTTCCAATTTTTAACATGGAGATGTGAACATCTTGAAAAAAGCAAAGATGGTGATTCTGTTATTCCAAGGTAAAAAGTATAGAGAGTATTTGATCCAGCTTTAAAACGTATAACTGACATCCACAGGGAAGTATAACTGACATCCACAGGGCTAGTTCTGCATGGGTTAAGAAAAAGTTGTTGTTAGAATTCCTTTATTTTGTGCTTCCATTTTAGGAAAAGGATGAGCAAACCACAACCCAGCCTGCTGTGTCTCTCCACCAGCAAATCATATCTGTACTGAATACCAACCTTTTTTTCCTTTTTTTTTTTTTAAAAATTAAAGGCAACCAAATCTTTACAGATCAATATTCAAGAAACAACTTCCCTCCTTTCCTGTTGCAGTTCATGTTTCCAGCCTGTCTTCTGGACACCAAAAAAGCATGACTAAATGAGTCCTGCTCAAGTCAGTTAGCACACAGCTGTCCTGCTTGGCTCACCAGTAATGTTTCAGGAATAGTGGTAGCTGTCAAAGCAACACCTTTCTTTTGTCCAGATAAGCAGAACTAGCAGCACTTCAGACTGCCACCACCACCTCTGATGATCAGTCACTCAGAGACCACACTAAAGCAATGACTTATGCTCTTGACTCCGTGCAGAACAAACATGTCACTTTGCTGGCACATCTGATCACCAGAAGTCCAAGACTATTAGTAAAACTGCTCCAAGACACCCACGTTTGCTGTATAGCAGTATGACAGCTAGGACAGATCTCTCTCAGTGAGGCAGTCCAGGGAGAAAAATAAACTCCTGAGCAGGAGCTGAGCAGATGTTACAGATACTTTCAAGATATGAACACGGTGTATATAAAAACTGTAGATATCCATAGCCAAATATAAACACAACTGCCACCCTCTGACATATATCAAAAATGAGAAAAGGACATCGAAACTTGTTTAAGTATTTTTGTGACTTTTTTATATATGTCTGTGTGTTTATATACATATGTAAAAATAAAAGCAAAGGATATTAACTCACAAGAATCCAAAAGCATTTTGGAAAAAAAAAATCCTGGACTTTCTACCTTAAAATTTAATTTGCAAATACAGTTTTAGGTGATTCAGACCTCACGCACACTAAATCAGGACATGCAGATTTAGGATAATCTGCTAGTAATTCCAGTTGTTGCACTGTGCAGGAAGTGGATGGCAGCATTAAGACTGTTGCAAGTTGTAAGACATTTAGGTATCTGCATACTGTAACATTTTTTAGAAGTGAGGAAGAAGGCAAAAATGGTATCTTAAACTATTTTAGAAACTCACTGAAAATATTATTTAATGAAGAGATTACTACTCCCACTAAATTATCAGTCAGTAAATGCATCAGTCCTCATTTTCTTAATCACCATCCCTAAGTTCAAAGCTGTTTGAAAGGAGGAAAATTCAGGTATAAACCTTGAGTCATTATCCTCATCCACCTTGATTATTGTTAGAATATAGCAAACAGAGGACTCTATGCTTTGAGAAACCTTATTTACAGGAGTTTTTAAACAACAGAGAGAGAAAATATTTGCATTTCTGTTTACAAAATTAGTTTCTATAAATACTCATAAAGCCAACTAAAAAAAAAAGAATCATTAAGCCTTATTATGAACATTTTGCTGGAATGGACATGACATAAGGCAACAGACAGTGAAAAATCATGGGGTATACTTTCAGTTAAAAAATCAACAAGACAATACAGTTTAAACTGAAACAGCCCCCCTGAATAAGAGTTGCTATCCAAACTATACGCTGCGACTACTACTACTAAAATTAAATGAGAACAGCAGTTCATGGCACTTATTGCTAGTTTCACCCAGAAAATTACTTCTGTTCAATGTTACTCACATCATCTTCTTTGGTTCCACCCCAGAAATTAGTCCCACCAGCATAGCTTGGAATGTTTAACACAGCTATGCCCTGCAGACTTGGAAGGGGGATGTACTGTCCGTCACACTGTAATGGATAAAAGCTCATTCAGTATATAAATAATGAGATAAAAGTAATCAGCCATTCTTAACACAGGAAGCTTCAACAGAGCTGGCAGGGGAGGACAGAGTCATTAAGAGGTTTGACACAAGACTATTTCCCTCACGCTGTGAAGCACCTCTAATGCAAAACCTCTTCTCCTCAATCTTAGTACCAATTTTTGAAGAGATGAAAAAAGTTGCTAAAGCAGCTCCATGCTGTAGTATGTACAGCAGAGGTGTTCCATGACTCTTCACAGAAACATTTTCACATCCCTTATTGTGAAATTCCTCGTGCTCTTCGACCATGCTCTGTCTATCAAGAACTAAAAATCATTTTGCAATGAAAAAAGCTGTCTTCCTGAGTGCACACAGTAAGATTACCATGGACACTGCAAAAATCTTCATTTACCCACTCAGTAACTAGTCTTCCATCCTATGTCAGCATTCCCCAAATTGGAATAAACTTGTTATTTAGGTAAATCCATTAAGTGAGGGTAGGGAATTAATAAAAAATAAATGCAAGAATATTTCTGGCACAGCCACAGACATGTAGTTAAAACAACAGCATTGTCAGCACTGTGTGCTTGGCTTCCTGTAGAATTAACTTCACTCTCCTCCCAGAAATACAAAAGCCCAATCTAGGACTGACCCCACAGTTGTTCCCCTGCCTGTGGCAAGGGAGTTGTTGATTTTGCAGGTAAGAGGTTGCTCCTATGACCAGCCATTCAGTCCTCCTTTCTTATCACTTTATCCTCCAAAATCCACAAATATCTCAAAGTCCCACTCAACATGATCATGACATAGGTCAATCTCACACTCTTCTGGCCAAGAGTAAATTTACAGACACCAGTGATATCACCCTTAACTTACAGCAGTATAACTGCCCTCAGGGCTGAGCCAAATGACCTGGGCATCAAAACTGCAGTCCTTAAGCAGTGCCACAAGTGTGGATTTGAAGTTGGAAACATAACGTCATAAATGCTGGATGCAGGTGTTGGTTTGTGGATTGTGAATTTGTGAGTGAAGGTGCCTTAAAAGAAGATTGCTAAATTACAGCAAGTTACCCAGTCAAACAGAAGGATCTTAAAATTATACAAATGAAATAAAAATCCTCAGGAAATAAGGACAAAATCTGTAGCTATTTTATCAGGAGGAAAAACTATTTCCAGAATGTACTTAGTGCTTTCTTTTTACAATTTAATCTCACTAACAAGACAGAATTTAACATTTTAATGAAAATGTGACACATTAATATCACAGCATCCAAAATATGCCGTGATATTAATAGATGCTGCACAGTCATTTTTATTACAGTGGAGGTCTGGCTCCAATTCCTGAAATTGATATTTTTAATTTACTAGTGCTGTGCAGTTCATCACACGTTTCAGCATAAGACTAATATTGTGTAAGGCAATACTAAATCAGAAATTTCTACTTGCTGGTTTACTTCCAGAAATATTCAAAAATAATTATGGAAAGGTCAGATTTGAATGCCTTATAGAATCTTATTTGAATCTTATTCACAAGATCCTTAAATTAGAATTCTATCTGCAGCATGAAGAACGTTCTTTCCTGTCATTATATTCGCTAACTACTGCATAATTCCTTGATAATTACTCAGTCCTTAGATAACAGCAATCTGCTGCTAACAGACAAAATCCTCCTAAATCTCAGAGGAGTGAGAAAGAGCCCCACTGACTTAAAATTATTCTTTCAACTGAAAAAGTCATCTTCATATAAATATCCTGAGCTTCCACATGAAATATTTAGCATGAAGTAAAAAGAGATGTTATGTATGTTCTCTGTCAAAATCCAGCCTAGATGTTCTTTGGGTGATATTCTTTTGGTAGTCTTTTTCTGCATTTGGCAATCTTTTATATATCCTTTAAGTTCCCAGTATCATGAAGACTTACATATGACATTAGAACTTAAAAGACAAAAAATAACCATGTTTAGATAATTGACACTGCATTTGTTGTTGCTGTGATAGTATCTTGCTTCTTTTGTGTGAATGTTTCAAACACGTATTCGAGAAAGCCTCTACTGGGGGAACTGGGCTTCTCGTGATGCACATTCAGAATCTCCCCTCTTCTGTCAGGAATTTTTGACAAAAGATCATGTGTGTGCTCTCCCTATATGTGTAATCAAACTTTCAGACAGTTGAAAATGAACCTGAAGGATTACACTCCTTACTTCTTTCCTTCTGTCTACTATCTGTTCATTTCTGTTATTGTCTTCCATTTTGATGCAGTGAACATTAAGAAATATAATAATTTTGTTTAAAAAAATGCCAGTAATTACAAGAAACATTTTACTGGGTATTTTGTGATATTTAATCACGTCTTACATAGCACATTTTTACACAGTGTCTTTGAGGTCAGCTTAGGTTGACACGAGAACTCTAAATGGTTTCAAGCGGAAGCCCAAATTCTTCAGTACACTCTGCTGAAGCAAAAATACTCGTTCTGCCCATAAATAAAATTTACCTCAAGTTGAACTTTTTGTTCTAAGTTCTTGTAAGTTCTCTGCAGTAGCTCTTTTGTGCCAAGAACTCCATACCACATCATGTTTTTTGTCCGACTTCTGAAAACGGGGGAAACAGGTAAATGAGATTTATGTATTGAAATATACACATCACTGTCTTGAATTTGTAGGATGAGAAAAAGTTAAGATATTCAAAAAAAGAGATATGGAAAAGAAAATAACGTAAACCTTTTGGGTCTGTTACTGATAATTATATTACCTGCACTTTTCAGGGTGTTCTTCTCGCTTGTTATTAAACTCTAGTGAAATTTTTGCATCTAACCCAATTCCAAAGTAGTTGTTCATGACACATTTTTCTGAATATCCCTCCCTGTTAGAATAAGAAGAAATGATTAGTTGTACATTTGTACAGTACCTGGATACACAAACCTCTGACCAAGATTGTGGTTGGTCTCGGAACAGGTATATATGAAGCAAGAGATGTCAAGAGGGGTTTCCTCTGAATCTCCCTAAGGAAACCCAATGGCAGTCAGAGAGACAGACTGGATGCTAGATCCTTTGAGAGGGCAAGACGCTTCCCCAGGGCAAAGAAGAAACTGCCACAACACACCCCCATCCAGCACTATCTCCACCACCCCCCCATCCAGCACTATCTCCACCACACCCAAAATAACAGTGGGATATGAGGAAGAGCTGCCCCGGGCACGGCTCTGAGACAACAGCACAGTGGGCCAAGCACTCAGGTTTTGTTTAGGCATGCTGGTGATGGATGTTAGGCTGATGCTGATTGCACAGCAGTGCTTTATTTTAGAGGAGCCATGGCCCACAACCCAGATACCATCTGTAAGCTTTTGCCAATGCTACACCCAGTTCTGGGAAGTAGAGACAGCTGAAGACAGAATTTTCACCTCACTGCTCAGTCCCTAGGGGAACATTCATCTTCCTCTACTACAAAGTGCCCACACATGCCTCAACATCTTGCTGGCAGCTGAGCTTGCATTCAGACCAGTGTTTTAGGCAGGAAAACCCATATCTAAAGGACTGCTATCCTCCTTTTCCTCCCAGAACGGGTGAGCAAGGGGTGAGTAAATGCCTCCTATTATTTCTGCTGCTGCAAGACAATTTTGCACTACTCATATCTAAAATGGTACAACACAACCTGTTTTCAGACCTTGAGGTCTACTGCCAAATGATAGCGAATAAGAACTTCACAAAGAGAAGAAAAAAAAATTACAAAAAAAGTAAAAAAAAAAAAATCTTAAGAGAAGTAAACTAAAGCAAAACAGTAGATTTGGAAACAAATATTTCTTACAGGGAATCCGGATCTGGGTCAATAAACGGCGTAGCACCAAACGGATCGATGTTTGCTAGCAACATTTTGCTAATTATTGAACTTCCTGCAATAGAAGCAGCTAGACCAGCCCTCAAACCTGATTAAAAAGAAAAAAACAGAAAAAAAAAAACCAAACAACAACAACAAAAACATCACTTTGGATTTGATAAGCAGACAAATGTATATTGTCATAATATAAGCCACATACTGAGAGAGAAAATTAATTCAATCCATATAGGGAATGATTGCATTTCTATCTCAATTTTTACCTATATACTGGTTACCTATATATTGGTTATCTTTTCAGGTCTCTGTCTCTTGAACAGAAAGACAGCCGTACTGTGTGTGGCTGACTCTTCAGGCACCACCATTGAGAAGGAAAAGAAAACAAAGAAAATTCAAGATTTCAGGTCAATACTCACTGATTGGCATAGTAACCATGGGTGGGTGACCTCACATCCACAAAGACTACCAGACCTTTTTATTTAGTTTAATCTTAATCTCCAAAGTGTCCATGATTTTCCTTTGGTCCTTTCCTTCAAAATATTCCTAAGGAATACCCTTACCATTTTTTACAACTGGTAGAGACCTAGTTTAACGTAATTTGTGGAAAGATCACAGCCTTGCCATGTCTACCTTGACTAGTTTTGATGCCATTCTACAACACGCTGTGTAATGCACAGAAACAATGAAAAATACTTTCCAAAAGCTTTCACTTAAAATTGACCTAAGGAAAAATGTAAGCTCGGTTACATTATGCTTTAACTATGGTACTGGAGTTAATTAAAACAGTATTTTGCTGGTGTCCCTAACTGCATTTGGATAAGAACAGGTTGTTTTTAAAAACTGGTTTACTGCACAGCAGTTTTGTGTAGTTTCAGTTAGCCATTTCCAGAGAGGTATCTACAGACACCTCTTATTCAGAGGGTTGAACTTTACATGGCTCTGTCCCTCAGCCCCTTCATAGACTCCATTGGTTAGGATGAAAATGATAGAAGAACTTGGGTGGATGAAAAATTGGACATGAGCCCACAATGTGTGCTAGCAGTCCAGAAGGTCAACCATATTCTGGGCTGAATCAGAAGAATGGCTGGCAGGTCGAGGGAGGTGATTCTCTCCCTCTACTCTGCTCTGGTGAGACTCCACCTGGAGTAATGCACGCAGCTCTGGGGCCCTTGGCACAAGAAAGACATGGACCTGTTCAAGTGGGTCCACAGGAGCGCCTTTCTGATCAAAAATGATCAGAAGGCTAGAACACCTCTCCTATGAAGACAGGCTGAGAGAGTTTGGTTTGTTCAGCCTGGAGAAGAGAAGGCTCTGGGGAGATCTTACAGTGGCCTTCAAGTACTTAAAGGGGGCCTATAAGAAAGATGGGGACAGTCTTTATAACAGGCCCTGTTGTGACAGGACAAGGGGTAATGCTTTTAAACTAAAAGAGGGTAGATTTACACTAGATATAAGGAAGATTTTTTTTTTTAAATTGAGGATTGTTAAACACTGGATCCAGTTGCCCAGAAAGATGGTAAATGCCCCATCCCTGGGGCAACACTCAAGGTCAGGTTGGATGGTGCTCTTAGCAACCCGATGTAGTGAAAGATGCCCCTGCCCATGGCTGAAGGTTGGACTAGATGATCGGTAGAGGTCCCTTCCAACCCAAACCACTCTGTGATTCTATGATTCTAAGATTCTGATTTTCATTTTTCATCATCCAAAATCAAACACACCACTTCTGCTACATCTGGTGTTTTGCCAAGTGATCAAGAATCTTCTACATTATTTTGCACTGGCTCAAACAAATTCAGGATGTCAAGTAAAAATCATTATTTGACAGCCAGCAGGAGAACATAAGGCAATACTAAAGTAGTGTAAAGAACAGCAGAATTCAAAATCATAATTACCTGGGCAGATAATCCTAGTGTTAAGCACTGGAAGGTTCTCCTTGCTTGCAGCCAAAGCCGGAGCCGAGAAAGAGCCTGTCTGAGAATGGATACCTCGGCTTGTACGTCGATCTGGAGATCTTGGTGCAGTTTTAACTGTTGTGGAAGAAGTAAAAGAGTACTAATTAGACCTATTATAACATTACCAAATATGTAACTTTTACAGCCCTGAAAATATTTCAAAAGCATTAATTCAATCTGTTACCATTACACGGCAAATGTCCCTCCCCCTCACACCACAATTTTTCTTCAAAGTACAGGAAAGAAAACTCAGAAATAGATCAAGTGACAAGCACAAATTAAAATGAACAAGTGTGGATGACATGCTTTAAGCTACTAGTAAAAACTGCATTATATCCACCTTAAAATGTAATCAAATTTTATGCTGTAATAAGTTTCTGATAAACATGCAACTGAAGTAATACGGTATTAAACTTAAATTCAATATCTATTTAGTTAAATAATATATTATTACTATTTATAACAGTTTTAATATAGCTAGCTCTTCTACCCAATAGGCCATGGAAATACCAGATCAATAGCCACACTATTTGCTTCAAGCAGCTAAAAGAGGCCCCCTGCCTGCATGAGGTTTCTGAAAACATCAGACAAAACTCTGACATCTTTATCTACAGCCAAACTGAAAACTGCAAGGGAAGAGAAAAAGCCATTTTCAGACATAGTTGTCCTCTTTGGTTTAGAGAGAATGTGGGGGACATCAGTTTCCCATCATCTTTTCTTTTTTTCAAAAAAAACCCCAAACCCTAGCAATTAGAAAAATAATGAAAATAATTTATTTGTTAAAATTCTCCAGAAGATAAAACCTTGTGACAGATGGCAAGGTTTGGTAGATGATGCAACTGTTGGTGACATAGGCTCCGGAAAAAGAAGGGGAAAGAAATCAAGGGGAAAGAGACATTCACCAAGAGTAACTGGTAGATCAGCAGGGTCAGGTATCCCTGTGGCTACCTCTGAAGGTGCTGAAGGACAGGCTCTGCAGAGGGCTGACCTCAAGTGCTGTAATTTACTCTCCTGGCAGAACTTGTTTCATGCCGACTGAGAGAATATGCCAACACCTGTCTTAGCGTGGGTAATTAATAAAAAAAAAAAGTCATCTGTGAAATTCAGCCCTGTCCAACACAGCCAGAAACTGGTGCCCCAGGGAAGAACGTTTGGGTATTACCAAATGCTTTGCTACAGCATTTCCATGTGCATGTAGAAAGCTTTTGCACACCAGATGATCAGAGACAGACATCTCTTGGCTATCTCTGCTCCAGATTATCTCACATGTTAAAAATACATCAGCTTAGGACAACTTCAACCTTGACCATCTGAAGAAGTTCAGAAAAGTGAAATTATTTCAAAGTGTTCTGATACATTCCTCTCAAAACCTGAAAACTGATTCAGCAAAAAAAGAATGATAAGGACTAGCGCCAAGAAAGCAGAAGAAAAATACCATCAGGAATGTGGGGGGAAGGATAAAATAGGCCCTTTTTAATGGCATGAGGGGACAGATCACATCAGTCATGACAAGTCAGCCTGAGAGTAATGTGGGTGTACTGTCTGAAGACATTAGAGGGAAGAAAACGCAGAGTGGGAAAATCTAGAGCAGCAAGAACCAGGGCTTAAAAATTGTGTTCAATTAAGGTCAGGATTTGGCCATTCACTTTTTTTTTAAGTGATGATAATCTAGCACAGAACAGTCAATGCCATGGCAAGTTCTTCACCCTCTTGTATCACAGGAATAAGATTACACACCTTTCTGGATGCCCTGCTTAAGTCAAAGAGAAATCATTATACTCACAACAGGGATAGTTGGGTGAAATTTTCTGGAATGTTTTATATGAAAGGTCTGCCCAAGTGAACTTACAGCTCCTTCTGACCTTAACATCTGTATAACAGCCTTAGCAGTTATCACAAAATGCTATAGTATTGCATGATAACAATACAACACAATGATTCGTTTCTGTGCATGACAAAACACTGAATATTTTAAAATGAAAAGGAATGAAAACTGCAAGTGATATCTAATAAAAGTTATTAAATATTTAGTTGAAGGTAATTAACACATGAAAAAATATTGTTTTCGTCAAATCACCAGGAAGATCCTCAGAGGGTAAAATATAATATTCAGAGGAAAATTAACATTCATTTTTCATAATGCTACTGAAAAATTCACAGTGCTATTCACACAGTCTGTTGTCTCTGTACTTGGGAACAAGGCAGTTACATTAAATAGGAAAATCAACAGAGCAGCTGCTCTTTATTTGACAGATGAGACTCCTGGGGATAACTGCAATAAAGATAAACTTTTGCTGTTCATGCTCTGATAAAAACAACAGAGCCCTAATGAGTAAAATTGATGTTTCATTGCAGATAATTGAATTCATGTTTCATGCATTGTCCCTAAACACCTATCTTCCACTGACAGCATTAATATGCACTCTATTTGACACATATCAGATGTATGAAGAACAATATAGCTCCCCAATAAATGCAGATGTATCACCAAGAGACAAGGGGTTTATATATAATTTTACATATGGAGATATATATGTGTATACTTCATTATATATTTATGGCAGCAGGACTGGGTCATCTGTAGGGCCAGTATCCTCTGTGAACAACTATTGGAGCTGGACAAGCAACAAGCATTGATTCCTATAGCCAAGGGGACAGGAGAGGGACCAATGAAGAGACAATTACTGGAGAAAGTCTGACAGCCATTCCTGGAGAAAAGGAAATGTGAGATTCTGAGTCAACAGAAGCCCCAAGAGACTAAGGTCGTATTTTTAAGGTAGGAGCTACCAACACAGGCACCAACCTCAGAACAGAGCCTCAGGAGGACACCACCTTTTGAGGATGTTAGTGTGGGTTCAGGTAACAGAAGGAGATGCAAATCCCAAACAACTTTGATCATTTTGCCACAGAAAGTTCCTCACCAAATACTTAGAGGATGTGTTTTGTTGTCCACCACCTACCACTATCTCTCCATGACCCACAGATGATCTGGAGACCTTACCTGCATCACTGTCCACTTAGATAATACGGCAAAGACTGTAATTTCTGGTAAGAAGCAGCTTTACTAAAATTACTACACAGCTTGAGAATTTCATACAACCCTGGCACATGAACTACCGGTCAACACAAAATGCAGCATTGATGTTTGTGATGGAAAATGTCCAACCGTGACCTCTGGATGGATTGGCTTGGTGCCAAAACAAAGCAAGTGAGGAAGTAAGTGAGGGTCCGTATAGACAAATTGTCCTTCCTTCTTCCACTGCAGCCACTCATTGGCAGATTTTACAATGGACACAAAAGGGAGAGACTTTATCCTGTCATTTGAATGAGGGACTTAGTACTACTATGTTATTTCAGGAGAAGACTATTCTATAAATATCATTTCACACACAGTAACCAAACACTGAATAGCCAAAAGGACATCTTAGTGACAGAATGGGCTACTACTTTATGAAAATGCTACCTTCCAAGCAAGTTGTTTTAAACTTGGATCATTCAATATTCTGATTGCTTTGTACAATTATTGATACAAGTAATAGTTGTTATAGTGGCTTGCCATATGGCTTGCTATACAGCAGCCAATAACTTCAAGAAACTAGCTGGACTAATGACAGCATGTGGGCTAGCAATGCAAGAAGTTTTTCATGAGAAGGAACTCTAGAAGATCAAAGACTCTGGTTAAAATTTCCGTCCTGGATTAGTCAAGTAGAGGGGATGACCTTAGTACTGCTACTTCTCAGACTTCCATGCTCCATACCTTCTTTCCTGCTTTATGCTGTTTCATTTCATATAGAAGACTTAAATATTCTTTCTCTCTGTTCCAGTAACTGTCTCAAGGTAAGTTCCCAGTGGACACATGAGAGTTTTATTGTCACTACAATGAATAAATATGTCTGTTTCACACCATTTGAAATTACTTCAACAGAAGTTATGCCCTAAGATGCCTACAACTGAGACATGTTATTGTCAGTGTTACCTAGGCTCTAATCCCTGCTCATGTTCATGTAGAAAGGCGAGTGCAAGCACTGAACTAAATCCAGGCACTTTCTTCCACCCAAAATACCTTCTCAGCTTTGTACATATATTCCAAAAGACTGTGCATCTCATCTCTTGTATTTTTCCTTAACTTTTATATTCCTCAATCTATTAAAATTTGTGGCTAGTTTCCAGTGAAACAGGATGATAGTATTTTACTTATGGAGACAACTATGATCCATAATGCAACTATAAGGAGACTGCATCATTTTCTATTATTTTATTCCTAATTTACTCACTTGATGGGGACTCAAGTTCCTTTGTATCTTCATCTTTTTCCTCTTCTTTGGATTCATCTAATTCTTTGCTATATTCCAGCGGAGACTGGTTCACTTGTTCTTCACTGTGAGCATTCTGCTCATCCACAACTGCTTATTAAAAAAAAAAGGCAGAAAATGTCAAGATTTCTGAAGAAAAACTGCATATATAGAAAATTAGCTTCTTTTTTTTTTCCTGTAGCTTTAAGTTTAAAAATATTAACAAAAGAATTCTATTGCCAATTCAGTGAAAAAGGGTCTAGCAATCTTTTGCCCATTGATACAGATTTGCTGCTAGAAATTTTCATTTTGTGGAGGATAATAGTTATAAAAGAAGCACACTTTTATACGTGCCCACATGTGCATGCATATGCATTTATATATGCAGACAGTCATCAACATCCAAACAAGCTGCATTTCTTTTCCTTGAAGCTCATAATTTTATCTATGTAAGAATGTAGAAATCAAACTTTAATAATGAAAATTTCTGCTTTCTTTTTTTTTTTTTTTTTAAAAAAGCCCTGATTAATCTTTCTGTAAGGACCGAAACATTGCTGATGTTCACCTTTTTCTGCTTGTTCAATGATCTGCCTCACAGCCTTCTTCAAGCTGTTTGCCCGGAGCATTAACTGTTCCCTAGGTTTGAAGAGTTTCTGGGTGGAAGACTTTGAGACACACTCTGCTAATTGCTCTTTACTTTCAGACAAGGATTCTTCACTTGAAAACTCCTCTGCTTCTTCTTCCACAATGGGGGGAGTGATGCCTGGAAGAATGGGAGCAACCTGGGCTTCTGTGTGAAGAGCCTGGAGCAGTAAGTCTAGCTTCTCATTTAACTCGGAGCACTAAGATGAAGTGGAAAAGAATATACACATAAAAAACCCCAACCAGTGAATGTGTGAACATTCATAGGAAATTAAGTGCCAAACTGTCAGTGTCTTAAGTGTCTATGTAATTGTTTATACAAAATCCAAACCTAGGTTCATCATTTTGGAATATCAGATTGTAAGTAGGTCTGCATGGGTTTTTTGCAGACACACCCTGTGACATCCAACCAGATTAAAGGAATTAAACAAAAACACTCAGACTAAAATAACACACTGAGCTAAACTCAGCCCACCACATAACGAGGGTACAGGTTAGGTCTTAATCCTCTCCTGATGGCCTGCAGCACAGAGAACCATCACAGACTTGCCCATCCCATGCCTTCTAAGAAATCATGGGTGCTCAGTTCTCCAAGTTGGAGAGATAATCTGCGGGGACATGCCCAGTTGTTAGACTGGACAAATGGCCTTGTTTTTGCAACACAGCTGTACACTTGAGTGAGCTGTGTCAGAGCAAAGAGGCTCAAGCCAGAACCAAACATCTCTGCCCAGCACTCTGCAGTTGCTCTCTCTAACTGAGGTGATTTTCTGTGCTTAAATGAAAGGAAAACAACACTGTCTGACCTTAGAACAGCAAAAAAAAAAAAAGTTCATTTTCTAAAATGTGCACTGAATAGAAATGTGAACCACAAATTGCCATTTAGCAGCTACATTTCCTGACTCTAGGGTTGGCAGTGATTTTGTTTTCTTGTTTTCAGCTTATGTAAATTTTGTGCCTCATACCAAATCCTTCTGGGTTTTTTTTGTTGGTTTGGTTTTGTTTGGTTTTTATTTATTTTTCCAATGCTTTTGCAACAGGATCTCTACAATTTGTAGTCTAAACCATTATTTTTAACATTGTAGTCTTTCCTCCCTTCATTCTTTCACCATGTTCTCTCTTCATTATACCATTATTTTCCTATCCCTCCATATGTTACCATGAACTTTACCCTTTATGAAGTAAAAAAGTGTGAATAGAGTTATAGAGATCTTAGAGTTTAAAGATGGTTTGGAAACAACAGTAAGAAAAAATTAACTTTAAAGTCACTGGCTGAAATGAAAGCCTAGCTGGGCATCCTGGAGCAATTTGAAAATTACACACCCATGAGCTATAAACTCTAAAAACCCCACAACTTTAAACCAGAATATAGTCATAGTCTTACTTTAATGGCCATGGCATCAGCTTCCTCTGCATTTTCCATTGGTTTTTCATAAGTCTTCCCTATTTTGGCAACAAAGTCCTTTACAGTTTCACATAATATTCTTCAAATAAAAATAAAAACAAACAATCAAACAAACAACAACAACAACAAAAAAACAGAGGGGAGAAATCAAATCAAATAAAATAGATATGTTTGGAATATTCTTGTGGCAATTTCTTTATATGCATACTGCTATACATTATTCTTGCTGGAAAATGAACTCTTGTCATTATACTTGCAAAGTAGATGATACTCTTTTCCATGGCTTGCAAATTTCAATGATAAGCTTTAAAATAAAAACTGTTTCTCCTTTTAATTTAAGCTTTTGCACACATTCTATCTAAGTCTCTTACTTCTAAGAACTGAAATAAATACAACTAATTATATCCATTCCATTGCTTGTACACTTCCATACCAGAGGAGTTAGCAAACTTGCACTCACTTTGGTAACTCAAAACACAATCATGTCAACTCCTGTGAAAAGATGGAGCCTAGAAACCACGAAGAAAAATCTACTGACTTTAATGGAGAACTTCTTAGATGAAAGCATGTGGCCATGCACGTCCCATTGTTCAGCTTATGCTTTTGAAGCACAGCTGACCCTGAGGCTTACCGATGCAAACTACAGTGGCTGCAATGAATTTTCATTGTATAAATCAAAGACTTGGTTCCTATTACCTATGCTGCAGACAGAGAGCAAATGCACTAACAAGGTATGGATAATTGCTTAGTACTGTTCATTTGGTTGAAATGTATTTGCTAGAAATTAAATAGATTTAACAAGATACAGACCCAGTGTAGAATCTGGAGTTATAATAATGTCTTGCAGTTTAAGTTTCAACATGTGCTATGTCTACTTTGACAATAAAATTATATTAACTTGTTTTTATCATAAAAAAAAAAGAGCTGTAACAACATACATATGTATTTTTTGAAGATTTCTATGTTGTATACCACAAAACATAATATTTTTTTTCACAGAGAAGGTATATACAGAATACTTCTGATTTCAGATGATATCCACAATTTGCCAAGTAATTATCCCTTATTTTGAAGTGTTTCAGTTTGGCAAAAAAGCGCCCCTATTTTCTGAGATCACTATTGATTGAATTGATATAAACAGATCTATGACTTATGTGTGAAAGTGTTTGTCCTCTAAAAGATATGTATATGCATAAAACAAAACAGAAGAAATGTAATGTGAAGTAGATCACATATTCCCATTAGTAACAGTAAGCTTCATATTGAAGCTGCACGCTGATTTGGAGTGATTTAAAATCACTTTATACTAATACTATGTGATTTTTAAAAATGTTCAAGTGTTTAGTATTAAGCTCTCCATTACAATTGTACCATATAAAAATTTTGCAGAAAAAAACATTCCTTCTACAATATATAAACCAATATTAAGCCAAGCCAGTTGGGTCTGCCATGAGAAAATCAAGCTTAGACAGAAGGCTATTATGATGATGATATTACACATGGGGGATAAATCCCACACATTGTAGATAAAACTGATCAACTCACTTGGCAGATGATATGACAACTGAGTGCTGATCAGAATTGAGAATTTTTGCAAGATGAGCAGCAACTGAGTCCTCATAAGCAGATATCTGAAAACAGAGAGAAAAAGACCTCAATTTCCACACATTTCATCAGTTTTACACCAAATAGTGAGCTTCCAAAATACCAGGATTTTTATTTCAGCTCGAATAACAAGGACAAGCAGCTGGCAATGCAGATTCTACCTGCATACTGTATTTACGTACCAGATGTTTAATATTTGAAGTAACACTACATCTGAGAACTTGATCCACAGCTCTTTTTCTCATGTAAGGAAAACGGTAATTTCTTTCTAGGCTAAAAATAGGCTATGAGGCAGAAAAAAAATCTACCTTCCTTTTAGATTTATAACAGCTTAAATTATTATCATCAAGTATATTTTATTTCTAAAATAGTGTGTTCCTTAAACTAAGCTGCTCAACTAAGAATAAATCAAAAGTTTCCAGTTATAATCCTGAATTTTCTTTTTACTGTTAGATGGGCTCTTATTCCTCAAGTACCCCCACTGACAAAGGCTGCTGAACTGGTATAATGTTATCAAAACCAAAACATATGGAGCAAATCATCTATGGCTCAATCTTTACAAGAATGTCTGGGAGAATGAATATGTGCATTGGCCATCTTTTCTTGGACTAAAGAATTCTAAGTTCTGAAATATTCAGGAAAAGGTTTGGAATGGATCAGAAACGCATTCTCACACTCTATATCCTGTCTCAAAATAGATATGGATCCAGACCTCAATTGTAACAGAACATTCTAAGCAAATTCCAAATCTAAAGCTAAAAATAAATGCAGTTCTGAAATCTTCTGACAGCTTCCTTGAAGAATCTTCTAAAATCTATTTGTGTGGTTTTGTCCTTCATATGGGGCAGTTAGATATACCCCCACCCCCTTTTTTTATCCTTTCTCCTAAAACCCAGCCTTAGTTGTAGAACTAAGTTGAAATCAGTTTTCATTTAAGGGAAAAGACCCAAGACATAAGAACAATCTGTAAGAATAAATTACTGTTTTTCAAACACGAGTATAAGATTTCTGGAACCAAAGTAAGTGAAATAGGTCTCCTGAAACTGAAGGGAAGTAAAAAAAAGTCAGATATGCACTTTTATTTACTTTTCAAACTGTGCTTTAATACACTAACTCCTGTAAGGTTGATTATTCTTTCTCTGAAATATCATAACTGAATGAATGATGCAAAAAACCTACATTAAAATGGAGATTGAACGGCGTACTCAAAAGAAAACATCTTTGTCAGACTCGGAGTAATGGCAGGTAACTATAGCCTGCAGAACTGATTTTCCAAAAAGGAGGCTTATATGAGTAGTTCTTTCCATTTTCAGGAGGGACTAAACACAATTTCAAAGCCAGAACTAACTAGAACAAAATGTGTATTTTTTCCTTTACAACATGAACATACATTTGAAAATTGTAACTGTCTTGAAAAATTAAAGAAGATCAAGCCTTAGTCTGCATTCCTGACACTGGAAACAGAGCTGTGTGCAAAACAGCCCCGTAAAAATCCCAGCCGTTGGAGCCCCAGACTTTTCGTATCTCTATATCCAGCTGTCAAAGGCTCTAAGCAACATGCCAATTAAACCAGACCAAATTATTATTCAAGAACCTGCTGACTAATTATTGCTTCTCAAGTGTGTTTGAGCTAAACTGAGATGCATTAACTTTTTAGGAATATATTATTTTCTCATTTTTAGTCAGACTTTCATGCCAATTAATGTGATTAAAGTTTGCTTTCTCTCAAAATCGAAACCTCATCAGATGGTACAAGCACAAATTTAGTCTGAAAGACAGACTAAGCTTTTCTTTGAGGTCATTTATGATTTCAAGCTCTCCAAAACAACAAAGAGAAAGTCGGGTGGTATCACCTGATCTAAATCAAGCTGCAAAAAGCTTCTGTTTCTTTCAGACAAGCCTTGCCTTCAAAATGTGGGGTTTTTTTTTTTTCAATGCTTATTCCAAACTCACCTTTATGTGGAGGCAAATATTGTTAGTATCAATAAAACAAGAAGCAGCAATACATAATAAGGATTGAGATCAATGTT
>JAAGNO010010960.1:17849-30706 GCA_033439905.1 Ceryle rudis | reverse complement strand
CCTTTGGTTAAGAAAAGTATTTTTGCAGAGCCGACATTAGGCCAAAAGGACTGATATTATCTTACAGTGACAAACAATACAGCAAACTGTTGATAGAAGTATCCATGTGCAAAATAGTTTTCGGGCATATGGTCAGCACGTGCTTAACCAGCACAGGTAAAGAGAAGCACAGGCACATGCTTCAGGAAAAAAAATAATAAAGTACAGTTCTGTCCAAGCTCTAGACTTTAACGTCAGGCTAAAGACCAAATAAACTGCAACAGCTTTCTTGGTCCTCACAGTGTTTGAAAGAGACGAGTCCAGGATAATAGGGTCCTACCACTACTAACCAGGACCGGGCTAGTTATAACGTTCTCAGACACGCAGAAAAGCATCAAGCTCATCAGCTTTTGCATCAGAGGAACTTCAACCCTGCAGGATTCCCCATTCCCTTCTCTCTGCTGCCTTCATCCCTACTATTGGGAAAAAAGCTCTAAAAAGTTTTTAATTTATTCAGCAGCTCCATTTATTGCACCAATCCTCTGGTCAAGCAGGGTTGCTACTGTGAATAAGAGTGACTGCTGGCCACCATTTCCTCCTTGTGTCAGTGCAGAACAGGAGACAGCTCCTGCTCTTAAACTGCACAGGCAGAGCGGTGCAGGCAGTTTTCTTTCAATACTTTGGCTTACTTGGATTGCCGTAGATTCACATTCCCTCTTCTGCCTAGCCAGCTCTAACCACTCCTGCTTTTTTTAAGTCAGCAGTACTACCTGCTTTCATGATGCTACAGCAATTAACATAAGAGTAAACTAAAAAAAATAAAAATAAAAACAATCTTTATTTATACCTTTCCCCATCACAAGTAAAGATAACCATTAATCTTCTGCTGCCCCAGCCCATAACTTCTCTCTTGTACTGCTGTTCTGAAAAGCAGATTAGGGAACCTCCATCTATCATCCTCCTATTTCTTGCTGAATTCAGTTAGGGTGGGACATGGAGCTTTTACAGGCATAAAAAGAAAAGGGGGTGACAACCCCAACTACTTAAGCTCTTCCTATTTTCCTGTGGCAACACGGGGGAAAAGAAAAGTAGATAAAAACAAGTAAATTTTCAAGAGCAACAGTAATGCCAAAATTTAGCAGCAAGACTGCTACAATTGCAGCAAACACTTCAATTTGTAGCATCTAATGAAATCTAGCATAATATACAGGTTCTTTTACAAGTGTGGGCATCAAAGGAGTCAGTGAAAATATAAGTAATCAAAAGAAATAAATCTCTCTCAGCCTTCCTTCTAAATTAAGAATAGATAGGAAAATACATCTGATAACAGTACTGGAAATAATTGTGAAAGAAGTTTAGAAGCATGGCTGAAATACTGATGTCTCGAGGGGTACAACTGACCACAGACTCCCTCTACACTATGAAACATCAAGGATGTTTAAAGTGCTAAGATCAAAGACCACACCCTTACCTGCGCTGTTATGTATGACCCCTTGGGAAGTAGCTGAAAAATACAATGTGAAAGATGGGTTACTAGGCTTTGCCAAGCAGCCACAGAGGTAATACAGAGCTGTCTAGCTCAGAAAAACTAATCCGTATTTGAAAATGGTGTCTTTAATACACAAGTATAGCCATCTGCTACTCAAACTAATTCTGCTTTCCACTAGTCAAAGCACCCAGGCTGGGGTTGATACTACAGTGAGGGGAAACAGTGAGAAAGAAATCACTGCACGGCATATGGATATAAAACAAACAAACAAACCAACCTTAAAAAAAAATAATAAAAAAAAATCAGCCATCCTTTAGAATCTATTATCATTGAAATTGCACATTTTTAGACTTTACAGTAGTGTCTTCTAAAGCCTTGGGAAAAGTTGTCTTAAATCTTAAAGAAGCACATTAATGGTTAAACCATAGTTTAAGGTAAGTATGAGTCACATTACTTCAGTAATAGCCCTAATCTGAAGGGACAACCAATGTCTAAGGAAATAAACTGAACAAGGGCAGAATAAACTGAGCATTCAACAGAATGGCATTAAAGAGTTATTGGAAATCAATCTGAGGCTTTTTATTACTACAGCAAAGTTCTTAACTTTGGGTAGGAGGTAGGAGAGGTAGCTAAAAGCAAACAGGCTGTCACACTGCAGGCTGGCAGACACTGTCACTGGTGTCACTTCTTTGGCTTTGAGCTCTTGCCTCCCTCCTCCAGGCCAGCACCACCCAAGGCACAACTGCAAAGGCTCTCTTGATGTTCTTTCCTCAGCACTGCATAGGACAGGGCAGCTTCTACCACCTCTCTCCTCTGAACACACACTTCCAAAACGTACAGCAAATTCCACTGCCACAGGGAAGCCAGCAAGGTAGAAAGAAATCTGTATACAGGAGGTAGCAATTGTCATTTTTAAACAGCCCCTTGTTTTCTCTTAGCTAACTCACAACTCTCTTCAGCTTTTTTTTTTTTTTTTAAACAACAAAACCCAACAACTTTGCTATCCTACCCATGATAGCCCCAGCCTAAATAGCTTTTTTTTTTATCTTCAATGGAAAGAGACACAAGCTAAGAAAAGCATCACTCTTGCTGATCAAAACCTTATTCTTGGCAAAAGGACAGTCAGAGGATGAGTAGTCTTGATGAAGATCAGCTATTTTTCTCCTGTAATCACAGAGTGGTTCCACTCATCGTTACCACTAACAACAGCTGGTAGTCTGAGCACAGCAGCATACGGACGGGGCTGCCAGATCCAAGCTCTGCCACAGCTCTGCAAGTCACACATTACTGAATAGTCCTAAGCTACACAAGTGGTGACAAGTTGCAGCTGCACACACCTGCTGCATTGTTGCTCTCACGTACCCTTGACAGCACCAGTCCACAACACGTTTGCTAGTTACTTCCAAGCCTGGGTACAGTGAATTCAATTAATAGCAGGGTTTATCACCTGGAATAAGGTGCTACAGTGTAGGAACACTTGAACAGCACTTGAAAGAATTTACAGCTCTTGACAGATTACCTTTGACTCTTCTAAAACAGGCATAAAAAATTAGCACTTTAAGATAAATAAGAGGGTGGGGAGGTAAAGGAAAAGTACTAGATGGCATAGCATGATTTTCAAAACCCTTCAGGCAAGAAGCTTGATCTTACCTCTTCATCTTTCACTTTTGCTTACTTATCAGGGTACAACTGGGAAAAAGAAAGGTCTGTCTTTGCAGTGAAAGCTGGTGCACTGCATAGAACAAAGTCACTAGACTGTTTGTCACTTCACTGTCAGGCTTCCACTCAAGTCAGTTTTGCCTCAGAGCAGCTGGCTGAAACAAGCTTCAGCTTCAGTCCTCAGGATTTCTTCCTGTTTTACACAGATGTCACCAAAAGGGAAACCTTCCCTCTCCTCCCTCTATGCCCCTGTCCCATTTTTGTCTCCACAAAGTTATTCTCTAGCTTAACACATGGAAAAAACAAACAAGCAAACAAACAAAAAACCAAAAAAAAAACCCCAAAACCAACAAAACAAAACAAAAAGCAAACTTCCCAGAGCTCTCTTGAGCCTCTGCTTCAGTAACTCTTTATTTAACACATTTTATTAATCTGAAACAACGTTTTGGAAAGCCAGGCTTCAGAAATAACAAGTAAGGAACATCCCAGTTAATTTAAGCAATATTTTTACATATATATATATAGGTAAAAAAATAAATTGTCTTGATAAGAAATATTGTGTAACCTGATTAAGAAACAAGTTCCCAGAAGCTGTGCAATACAGCAAAAAGCACTGGCTGTATAGCCGATACCAGGATAGCTGTTTATTTTCAGAAGTTAAAAAAAAAATAAACCAGAACAAAACAAACCACTGTTAAGGACAGACCATTCTACCTAAGAAATAACCTGATTCTTTGTTGGAGATTGCAAAGTGTCATTGAAGAGGCTCTGCATTGTTACTTGACTTCAGTTGGACTTCCTTTCCCGTTCTCGTGCAGTCACAAAGTTAAGCAGGTCAATGGCTGTAACGATGCCAAACACCATTTGCCGCTTACTGGAGGAACCATCAGTGTGATCTACATAGAAACAAAGAGGAGAGTCTGGCTTTAGGAGACACAAAACCACACCATCCCACTTGGTTTTAACAGCACTGTTTGTAAAGGCAGGTGCCAAGCCATCCCAGCTCCACGTGCCAGGGCCTGTGGGTGGAGCTGGTTATCACTGATGACCCTTGTACACTGAGGGGGAACCCAAATGGCATCTTGACCAATAGTCACATAGGAAGTGGCAAGGATTTTCATTTCAGAAAGGTTCCTCAACAAAAGGGATATAAAACCTGAGCCATTACCAAGGAAAGCATAAGGGTCCACCAGATTTATTTTTTCCTGACGTGAAAACTCAAACCAAGTCTTCCATTATAAACCGTATTTTCCTCATACATTAGTTTCTGTGGCTCCACGTGAAGTGGCTACAAATTGATATTACTCCATTTGAACCAGAGGCCACTAGAGGAGGACATGCAACACTATCATCTTCCTACACCGCTGTCAAATACAGAATTAGCATAACAAAAATCACAATACAACATTTTCTCATTTATATCCAAAAAAAACTTACTAACCATCTAATCATTACTGCATTGACAGCACAAGTTCAAGTGCTTTTTCATTGTGACCATAAGTCTTTGACCTGGGAACCAAGTGGCCAACTGACCTCTGGCCCTTTATCTATGTCTAAGGTCCCTGTTCCTAAAGTCTGGCTGTATTGAAATGTTTAGCCTACATATATAGTCAGTTTACTCAGCCAGCTGGATTGTACTGGACTTTTCATTTACTCAATCTTTGTTCCACTGCAAGATTCCAGTGAGATTCTAGGTTTATAAAGAGTTAGTCAGAAGAGCACATCCTTATGGAGATTATTATCATCAGGAGCAAGCCCAAATTTGATGACTGTTCTTCATTTACAGTTACAATTGAGATAGCTGTCAAATTTATCTGGTGAGTCTTAAGATTAGTTTTAGTCTAGTTTCTCAGTGGTTGCAGTTTTGCAAGTTGTCTGCTATGAGGAAGATAAACCAGGAAAAAAATAAAATCATTCGCATATAATATTGTTATACCCTAGCTGTGAAGATTTATTTAGTCATTTCTAGTTCACAAAGAATGCAGTGTAAAGCATTTTGAGAAGGATAAAGAAAAGTAGAGTTTGGAGGAGAAACACCAAGTAAAGGGGAGTAAGTTATTTTAAACAAAATGAGCAAGAAAAAGTAGTATTAAACTGTCTTGAGATGGTCATGTCAGCGTTGACATCTAGATCTTCCTACATCTTATGGAGTTGTAATAAAGTTTTTGCTTTAGAAAGGCAAAAAATTGAAGCGTAGTTAACCTGGGACACTCACTGTGATGGAACTGCTAGAAGTGATATACCAGGCATAGGAAGAAGCAAAGATCAGTTGTACTGCAAAAGCTTATTCATCAAGCTTACTGCTACTAATAAAGCCACTGTACAGCAGTTCAGACTTGGCCATTCAGTTCCAAGTAGTAACTTGCTTCAAAAGCAGGTAGATGACAGTATGTGAGGTTTTTAATGGATTTAACATTTACTCCACAAGAAGTAAAGTGCTAGCATCTTACTAAGTTTTAGTAGTACAGTTACAGACACAGAAAGAGGACATGGCTTCTTCAGAACTTGTTTACACACTAAAACTTGCACTTGTTTCTTGTTACGGCTCGAAGACTACCTCTTACAAGGCACAGTACATCATACTCACACTGAATTTGTTCATGAACCACTAGAGCAAAGTGGTCTATTTCCAGGATATGAGAGAGTTTCCCCAAGTTGTCTTTCAGGTTGATCTGAGGAGAGAGATACAAAACTTAAATAAACCAGTCCTTTGTACATTCAGTGGTCGATAATACCCATATACTTTGTGCAGTATTAAAACCAACATATCAGCAGTTACATACTGCTCCTATCTGATGTATTGGAAAACACTAACAAATCAAGGCCAACTTAAAAGATCGGTTTTCTGTGTTTCTAATTTCCAAGAAAACAGAACAACAACAAAAAAGCAGCACTATATGAAACTATTCATTCTGAATCTGTAAACATAATAAATATACCTAACATACTGAATATCTGAAAAAGATTAATGACGGAAGGAAGGTCAAGTGTTCCACGTGTCTGTTACCATAAAACTCATTGTACCTGGTGATTTTACTCTAGCAAGACCAGCAAAAAAGTGAATGAATCAGACTGCAAATCACCGTGGAAGTGAGTATCATCTGCAAAGGTGGCAGGAGAAAAGAAAAGCCCAAACAAGCCATAAACAAAACCAAGGGTGAAAACTGCTCAGCTAACACTGTATTCAAGTGCAAATCAGGGAACTGAGAATTAAGAATTCATTTTTAGTGAAGTTCAACTTTGCTAAAACTAAACAAGAAAGCAACAACCTGTGTGGACTCTGCAGAAAGAATACACAAACTTCTGAAACAGTCAGCTAATCACCTGCTGGAATCATTTGAAAGAATGCATAAAACTGTTTTTCCTACATGCTTTCACATGTTAAGCACCAGCAACAGTTCTATCACCCAGGGGACTCTCCCCAGGCAAGAGCAGCAACCACCATCTGACATATTTTCATTAAAGGGGATTAAAGGAATTTACAGCAAAGAAAACTCTTGCACTACAGATTAAAAACACCTTTATCCTGCAGCGAGCTCAGCATGTGACTGAAGAATAAATGCCACGGCATGAAGAGTTAGGCTGCACTGGAACACGGAGCTCTTCTCTCCACACTGAGTTAGAAGAGATCAAAAGGATACCCAGCAGCCTGTGTTTGAGGAACCAGAAAGGCTATGGTGCACACTGAAACATCAGTCCTTAAGCTTGTGGGCCAGGCAAAGGGTGCAGGGAAATATGGACCTACTGCTACATCAAGTCAACTATCGGTCACCACCACTGACAGTTTTGTGCAGATGGATGTGCAAAGCCTGACTTCTGAAACTAAGTTCAAAGCTCACTGAAGAAGTAGAGCCCCTTGCCATCTGATTGCGTGTAATCAGTAGATCTCTCTTCAGGGACTGGGTAGGGTAAAGATGACCAGAACAAGCAGCCCATAGGTGGCACTGGGACAACTATGAACACATAAACATGTTTTGAAATGCATAATGGACATTTAACAGAACTCCCAGTGAATTTTCACCTGTCTCACTACTGCTCATTTAAGCTCCCTAAAAGTTTTGCCCATGAGGTTTCTCACGTTTAGGCATTGCTTTAAACGTACTACATCTTTAAGGCAATTAGCCTATGCACATGCTGCTACGCTACACGTGACTGGGACTGCTTGTTTGGCACTAAGGGCAAGTGACACAGCACTGCTCACAGCCCCACAACTAAATTGTCTCCTTCCACAGAGGTAGGGTCTGGTCCACTGGGGATGTTGGAGATGTGAGGCCTTGCATTGTTTGGCACAGCAATAAATGGCTTAGGACACTAATCAAAAGGAAAAATAAAAAAAAATTATAAAAATCCCACCAGGGAACAGGCTAACAATTGAACACTATGTACAGTAACAAGAAAGTCTCACAGACCATGCTCCAGCCCTATTTTCTGGTAAAGGCAGACATGAAGTCTAAGGCTATGTCTGCATCACACCTAACGGATGTTAGTAGCTGATACAAAGATCCTTTAGGAAAGAAGGGGTAAAGAGACCCCAAACCACTGGAACCAACATATGACTCCACAAGGATGTCCCTCTTCTCCATTAACACACAGCACTTGTTTGGACTGGTAAATTATCCTGTGACTAGTCTATCAAAGCCCTAGAGTATTATCCTCCTGGGGACTTTAAAAAAGCTAACACCATTACTTTTCTATTCTAAGAGATCATCACAAAAGTAATTGTGGCGATCATACCAAAGAAAGCTTCCTATGTTGCCAAAAGATAGCTTTCCCTTGGCAGTCACAGGCTAAGCTGACCTCTTACTGATACATGCTGTGGTACAGATCTTGACTGTGGTACATTTCCTAAGTCATTTCAGTGACACAGTTGATCTGTTTTCCCAATTTCACCAGTAAACAAGCCAAATAAGCTTGACTAAACTGCTAAGAAAAGCAACATCTGCAATACTTCTGAGGTTATGTGCATTTAACCACAATTATCCATTAAATCATAAATTCGAACAGAAAATAACCAATGAATGATGCTTTTAGTTAGCATGTTAGCATTACCACTTGTGTCACTCCCCTTCCATCCTCCACCAAGAAAAGTCAGAACTAAAGAGGAAAGAAATGGTTAAGCTGTTCCTTACTGAAGAAGCACGAGAACTTCAAGCTGCCCATGGAAAAAAGCCATAACCTCAGAAGCACAGAGAATTGGCTACTACAACTAACACCAGTGTAGCTACAGAAATGATTGCACACCACCAGCCCCAGAAACTTTTAAGGTGTCCAAGTGAGGGACAGTTTTGTTACGCACCACATTTCCACCTGATGCTCGATTATCTGTCTGGGAAGGAAAAAATATATTTACATTTGTCCATAAAAGAACTAGCATCCTTTCTCAACCTCAGGGACTTAGTAGTTTGCAGATTGAACAGAAGCATTACACACACTTCTGGAATACAGCAGCTCATCTACTACGAGACAGCGTCAAAACTAAAAACCTGGTGAAAACTAGGTCAAGCATTCCATGTTAAAAAGAGAACCCTTTTCCTGCAAGGGAAGCAAAGCAACAGCAATAATACTTCGATATTAGAGAGCACCAATACAGCTAGTAAGTTGTGGTGTCTTTGCATACCACATTGGTAAAACTGGCTAAGTTCAAAATTTATGTATCTTGATGGCATCAGCTTTCAGCAGCCATTCTCCTGATTCAGCAAGGCGTTTGATACAAAAGGCAAACAGTTTTTAGCTGATGCAGAAATGATTTACAGGAGCTGTTTTTAACATCTCCTTGTTTCTTCCCCTCAATAGTTACATTGCCCAGATTTGTGCTGGGGTTTTGGGGGAAGGAAGAAAGGACAAGCATGCTAGAAGAAAGTCTGTGAACAGCACAATGCAGAGCCACTACACAAAACTGGGAGCTACTGAATGGCCTAGGACAGAGTTTAGAGCAAGTCCATTCTCATTAACACAGCTCAGCAACTCAGCTCTGTGTGGTCCCAGGTAAACCTTTCCCAGCCTGATGCCACTGGAGTGTTAGAACACCTACAGCAACACTTTAAACCAGAGAACTAGGTGTTGTAGAATATCTTGCTTACCTGTTTAAATTGCTTGTAGATGACTTTTCTGACTTCATCTGAAGGCTGAACTTTTCCAGCAAGCAGTGAAGACAGCATGTTACCCAGGGTAACCATGCCCAAAATCACCCTGGGGAAGAAGAGAGAGGAGGTAATGCTAAACAACACAAAAGCCTCAGGTGTTCCTGTAGATAAAAGCATCCACTGTCAGCCAGCCTGGAGAAGTCAATTCAACTGCTTCATGGTATAAAGTAACATTATTGATGATATACTTGGATTCTGTGTCTCTGCAGGAGACAGTTCAGTTCTCTGAAGTTCTGGAGACTCACACAGTTCTGGAGACTCACACAGAAGTCAGCAGGTGCTGTGGGTGCCTGGCCCTCCTCCTGAGCATCAGGCTCTTTGTATCTCTAGCTCTTGCAACTGGAGGGCTTTTTGCTATCCGAGAGCACTTTTGAAAAGCATAATTTCATTGTTTTACAACCTTATCTGTCCTTTTGAAAAGTGTGACATGGCCAGAGACATGCTCACCTCAATTTTGCTCATTCCACTACTCCCTGCAAGGATGTTGCAAGGATCTGCAAGAGTTAAACCTCTGAAGTAGCTGGAGAGTAACTGAGCAACTCTTCATTATTCAGCCTGTCCTACATGAGACCTACCAAGGTATAATAAGGTATATCAGCTTGCTGGGGACATGCTGGTTTATAGGGGTCACTACAACATTGCACTATAATGCGGTGTTCAGAGGAAACTGGGTTAAAGCTCTGGTGCATATGGGAAGGTTTGGGATTGTTAATTTTAAATATGAATTTTTTCTTTATTTAGTTAAACAGCTATTAAAAACTAACCAAACAACAAACAACCCCCAATGAAGTTATCCTGCAGAGACACTCCAAGTACAAATATTACAATAGTCATGAGAAGCTGATGATGTGAAAGGCAGGACAGTCCTGACACAACAACATATTAAGTCCAGCATTGTTGTGTTTAAGATAACATTTCTGAACTGGTTTACTTATAACTGAAGAATTATGAGAGGATATCACACTTAGCACTTAAAAGACAGCTCTTGGGACCTGGTGAAGGAAGTGATATATATGGATGAATAGTGATATATGTGGACATACCCAGATTCATCAACAACTGGTACCTGGTCGAATCCCTTCTCCCGGAGAATTTCAACAGTCTTTGCACAGGTAACAGTTGGAAGCACAGTCAGGGGAGCAGAGAGGCTTAGTTCCTGAACACTGATGTTCCACCACCTGGGAATGAAACAAACCCATGCAAGTCTCATGAAGACAACAGAATCAGTTGTTCACATACAGTGGCTTTCAAAGCTACAGGAATGACAAAAGGCTACAAGGAAGACTCAGAATTCAACCAGAGTCAGTAAAGCTTCAAAAATTTGAAGCTTTCTCCCCAGTATCAGAAAGGCACTGAAGTATGAAAAGGCTTTAAGACAAAAAACTCTTTTCTTTGTTTCATCTACTTTCTAGGATTACAGATAGTGGAGAGTACTAATCTCCCTAGTTTCATTATTTATATCTTACATAGAAAATTCTGTGCTCCTACTCAAAGACCTAGCCATATTTACAGTCAGTATAGGTAGCAATTTAGGGAAGATCCTCCTCCACCTATTGCAGGCTTGCAGTGCTTTGCACTCAAGAACTCTGATCTCAGAAGAGTTCTTTGTACACTACTTTTTAATTTCAGGTATAACCCTTTTCATTTAAAAAAAAAAAAATCATTAAGTACCAAGTTTTCTTCTGCTGCCATGCACTCAAAGAAGGAAATCAAGTAATTTAAACAGATTTGATTAGTAGATGCAATCATACTATACATCAACACAATAGCATGTAAGATTGGCTAAATCAAAGGAAGTAGTTTAAGTTGAAACGAGCTTTAAATTAGCAACTGCCATAAAGTTGATTGAATAGACTCATGAAAATCCAAATGAATCTGACACACTTACCAAGGTTTCTTGACAAGGTCTTCTTCTTTCATGAACCCTTTCTGAATCATCCATTTGTCACTCAAGAACTTGGTCCTGGAAAGCATCGGGAAGTGAAAAGCTCATTAGCAGGCTGAACATTTGACAGCAAACCTAATAGCACACAGGGGCAACTGTTCACAGCTCACTACTACTAACAGTGAAAGCATAACTGAAAATATACTGCCATGTGCCATCCAAGCTTACCATCCAGGGGAATTGAGACTACTCAATAGGAAGAAAAAGGAATCCCATAGGAAACAAAATTTCAACTATATCAGTCCCTTACAATATGATAGGCAGCCTGGAATAGAGAAGTGCCAACCAGTACTCAGGCAAGAGCTATCTGCAGTTTCTAGTTGTCTTACTATTACATTAGATGTAAAAGAAGTCCAAAAATGGCTAAAAGCATCATGTTTTGGGAACGGTTTCAATGAAGAAGGAGAGAAATAGTACAGCTCAAAGCCCTCACACTTCCACGTATAAACTCACTCCAACCCTGGCTGCTGCTACAGTAGTGCTGTGTTCTGCTGTGGGCACAGCCAGAGAGAGCAGACCCTTACAGGGACCCTTCCAGGAATGGGTTAATACCAGTGGTTCCCAATGAGTAAGAGTGAAAGCAAATCTTTTTCTGTGAAAGATGCTAATCAGTGATGGTTATATACTGAAGTCAGGTACAAGGAGCTCAGCTTTCAGAGCATTAAGCTCCTTTCTACCCCGTGTTGGGCCCTTTCTAGATACCCTCAGAAGCTGTGCCCCAAACACATTCCATACTTTGGTAACCGGGTGCTAGAAGAGATAGTTATTCAACTTGCCACTGGTGTAAGGAGGTCTGAGGGACTGCCTCACTCTTTTCCCAAAGAGAAAACAAGGAGGTCCTTACATGTAGTTCCTGATAGAGTCAGGGAGGATAACAACACAGCGCTGACCTTCCTTCAGCTCTTTCGCTGCCTTCAAAGCTACAGACATGGCACTGCCTGAGCTGCCACCTGCCAAAATGCAGATCAGAGGCAAAACTGTCAAACTGTAAGTGAAATAAGAAAGAATGAGAGAAGAGACAATAGAGGATCCCCAGGGTGAGGAAGAAGGAAGCTTCTGAAGTGGAATGTCTCCCTGACCTGCACAGTCTCCGACACTATTCAGAGAAACCCAAAGCATTCACATCTGCTCTTACCACACAGTAGTCCTTCCTCTCGGATCAGCATGCGTGCTAAAGCAAATGACTCCTCATCATTGCTCTTGTACCACTGGTCCACTGCCTGGGAAGGGGCAGGAAGACAGAAAGAAGGGTCTGTTTAAATGAAGAGGGATAGGGGATCTACAAAACTAGTGTAAACTCAAACAATGCTCTTTGAGGTAACAGCTGCCCTACTGTGCTTGGGTTTCCATCCTCCAAATGCCATGTGGGGCTGTTTGGTTTTTTTGCCAAGATGAGATGATCACATTATCAGAACAGATTCCTTATTGAAATCTTGCTGTGAGAACCGGCTGTTGTGAGACAGCCACAGAGAGCAACAAGCAGTTTCCTCCCCAATTTGGAGGGCTTCCTATGGACATAGGCTCTGCTCACACTCATACCACCTTTGGTAAGGAGGGGTTGGGGTGCTTTGTTGTGTTGTTTTGTTTTTTCTTTTGTGTGTGGTTTGTTTGGCTTTTTTTGTTGGTTGGTTAAGGTTTTTTG
>JAAGNO010010960.1:0-17749 GCA_033439905.1 Ceryle rudis | reverse complement strand
CAAAGATCTCTGGTTCTTCCTGTTTGTTCCCCATACTGCACATGTTAGTGTACAGGCATTTCAGAGAGGTGGTCAAGGCAGGATTTACCTTAAAAAAATAGCCGAACAAAACCTGCTGTGTCCTAGCAAAATATTATCTGCTCACAGCAATTCAACCTAGCATTGTAAAACAAATGTGGCTTTTGCTCAGGGAAAGAACAGAAATAGTTCTGTCTGGTAGCCCTCCCCTTTCAGCTCAAAGAAATACTTCCCTCAAATTTTCCTCCACCTTTCACCTCACTTCTGTATCCCAACAGAGGGCAAAGGGCAGTAAACGAAGAAGCATGACTTACAGATCTATCCAACACTGTGGGGATAAAATCATATCCAATTCCTTCTACTTCATACATTGTCTTGTCAGTCTTGTTCAGTTCTTCTGGTGTAGCAAGGATGGAGCCTTCGGGATCAACACCTATAATCTGGAGAAATAGTTTCCACCTTGGCTACCATGATAGACTCCTTTTGAGAACACAGTTATTTCCTCCTGAGTTCTGACCTCATTGCATCTGTTGGTGTCACACTGGCTGCACACCCAGCCAAGCCAAGAGCAACCTAGCCTCCTATTCATTTCTTCCTGGCAATGTTCACTTTCCCTGTGAGCAAAATGTTTTTCTGCTTCTGGCCCCTTGGCAACCCATCCTGTCTCCTCAGGTTGTGGGGACACTAGCTGAGGGACACTACTTGTTCTATGTGGGTTTTGCTTAGTTTAAACAGAAGACAGAGTTTCCCTGGGATGAGATAATCCTTGCTCACGTCAGGCATCATTACAGCCATTACACATTACACTTTGCCACGTGTAAGCAGATAAGTTTTATTTACCACTCCCTACCTATGCCGGAAAATATTCATGATTGAAACAAGATACTTCCGTGAGGAAATCTAACACAGCACACAGGTAGACACACAGGTTTGTGTGTGCAGAGAAAATTTCACTAGGTAGAACAGCAGCTCCAGACAAGTTAGTGAAGGCACGGTCAGAAAGGAAACAAAAGGCTGCAGTGAACACCAGAGAAGGAATTTCTCAGACACCCCATGAAGAGCTCCGAGGGCCAGTTTTCATCTGCTGAGCCAAACCTAAACTCTGGTGAACTCAGACCAAAGCATGGTGATTTCAGACAGTCTGAGAATCTTTTTTTGCTGCTCAGAACTATCTTCTAATAGAGAAAATCCAAGAGCTTCCCATAGAGACCCAGGGCTGGCGTGCAAGGAATGAGATATGCCAAGTGGAACAGTTTGAGCTACACCCCACTGAAGAGAAATGCTTTAGGCTCGCCACTTACTTTGCAACCTGGACACTTCTCCTTCAGCTTTCTGGAGATGCCAGTGATAGTACCTCCTGTGCCAGCCCCAGCCACCAACATGTCTATTTTTCCTGTTTAATGATGAGGGATAGAAGACATTTGTGAAATCACCCCCCAATGATGGGTTAATAACCCACTTCAACCCAAGTATGGACTTTCTGTAACAAAAATGGCAAGATAAGGCTCTTTGATTCCCAAGAGCTGTGTTATGAGACCTACCTTGAGATCATCTTGCATCAATCCCCATTTACTTCAACAATGGTTTTGAAAAGACCACCCAGTGCCTGGTAAGGCACCAATCTGTGGTACTTTAGAGAGAACTGGAGGTGGCCCATACAGCTGATACCTGTAGTTTTCCCGTTACTCTATTTGCTGATATAGATAATGCATTCTTTAACTTAGAATGAGCAGCCCCATTATATTAGTTAATTTGCTGAATGAATGTCAAGAGCACGGGTTAGGTATTCATTGAGAGAACTGTTAACACAACTACTCTCTCATTTTCACATGAAAAATACTGTTCTAACCATGACCACCCAGAGAGAGTGCAGGTATGATAGTTCAATCTTCTTTCACCCCCTACAGTTTCCATGGTGCATCTACATGACAGCTTTGTTAATAAAAATACATTTTGAAAGGTCACCAATTTACTCATGAAACCAAATGCTTACCAGACAAAAGAATAACACCCTGACAAGCAGGGGTAGAAGCTCAGTAATAACTACACAGTGCCTGGGCTAGGAGCAAAGGTAAGTGCACACAAGAAGCCTAAAGCTAGAATTCATCTAGACTGTCAGTTTGTGGTAATTGGTTAAAGTATCCTCATTTTAATTTGAAGAAGTTTGCCACAAAGACAAGCCAAATCCTCTGAACAGCTAGAGTTACTTTTGAGGGGGGGAAGAAGAACACTTCACATGGTCCTCAATTTAATGAGAGGGAATTTAATAGCTGATTTTCTTATTAGAGGGTCCCATCAGAAACCGCACTGTTTTATAAGGCAGGTCAGTAGCCCCCCATATGACTTCCTTCTTTAGCCTGGAAAAAGGAAGGCTGAGGGGGGACTTCATCACACTCTCAACTACCTCAAAGGGGTTGTAGAGAGGTGTGGATTGGTTTGTTCTCCCATGCAACAAGCAGTAAGACAAGAGGAAACAGCCTCAAGTGGCACCAGGGGAGGCTTAGGTTGGATATTAGGAAAAGTTTTTTCCCTGAAAGGGTTGTCAAGCCCTGGAACAGACTGCCCAGGGAACCAGGCACTATCCCTGGAGATATTTAAAAGACATGTAGATGTGGCAGTGAGGGACATGGTTTAGTGGTGACCTGGAAGTGCTAACAGTTGGATTCCCAACTAGAATGATTCTATGGTATGGTAGGCTGTAGCATCACACAGTGCTTCCAGTACCTCTCAAACCAATTCCTCAGCTGGGTGACTTAGCCCAGATAAAGCTCTCTACTGCCACAGCTCATTCACTTCTGGTACTCCGTAGAGCTAACATGAAAGAGACTCCTCTGAAGAGTAAAAAAGGTTCTAATGGTGACAATTGCAACACAGTAGTTTGTATGCCTGAGGACTCTTAACTAAAGGAGCTTCCAGTGTATTGAAGTATTTGGTCTGAGAATATAATAATACCTGGTTTGGTATTTGTGAACAGAGGAAAATAACCCTTTTCTTTCATGCCCATCTACCTATGGCTTTTTTCTTAAAAAATATAGAAATAAATTAAGCATCACTGCTTTCTCCATTTTTTGTTGATGTTGTCGTTTTTTTAATCTAAAAACCAAAGCATCCTTTTTGAATGGAAAAATAATTCATTACTATGACTACTGAAATAAGGAAATTCTCTCATGACACACAGCATATGTATGGCATTTGCTGTATCAAACCCATATATTTCTCATCCACCTCAGGTCTCATTCTCCAGGTACCTCACAATAAGAGGCTACTAGGGGCTCACTGAGGAGGGGATGTTGGCAGCAGAGCAAACATACCTTCACATTGCTGCAGGATCTCTTCAGCTGTGGTGTCATAGTGCGTCAGGGGATTGCTGGCATTACGGTACTATATTGAAAGACAAAATAGCATTAAGCAGACCACAAAACCAAAATTCACACTGAGACATTTGAAGAACATGACAAACATTCTCCAAGCCCCACAAGAGCTACAGATACTCTTTGCAGACTGTTTCCTTATATATTACCAGAGCATAGGTGGAATGGCCAGGAGAAGAGACAACCTTCCTAAGTGATCTAACTTAAGAGTAGTTCTAAGGAGACAGCACCCTGCAATGCCACGATCAGTCCTGTCTGTGGGACAGTTTCTGTTAGGAACATGGCACTTGTATCCATTCTTGCACACAGGACTGCCAACTCAATCGAAAACAAGCCACCCGTATGTTTTGCAGTTTCTGCAAACATAGGGTCGTTGCTGCCCTCTAGCGACTATAAAAACCTGCTACCCTACGGCGTGCTGATTGCTCATCTGCTACCTGGGACATCTTTTCCCCCAGAGAAACACATAAAATGTTGAAGAGTCAACCAAGGACACTAAAGAACAAAGCTGTAATACCTCCTCCCATGCTACGTCTGCACCTCTGGCACCTTGGCTCTTACCTGGTCGAGTATGTGTGAATTGGGGATTTCATTTTTTAGTCTCCATGCTACTCCCACGTGAGATTCAGGAGAATCAAATCTGGCAGTAGTTGGGGTCCTCACAATCTCAGCACCCAGTGCTCTCAGGACATCCACCTGTAGCAAATAAAGGTGGTCACAAAGTTCCAACACACTCTCCTAGCACAGAGACTTCATTAAGGATGCAGGGGAAAGAAAACATCTTCCATTTTACCTGGTCTGCAACAGCTTCCTTAGTGGTTCTCCTAAACCAAAATCTCACATCACCGAGTCATGGGTCCAAATCCTTAAAGTTATTTGGTCTTAACCAGGCTTTACTTGGGAAGTAGATGTGAAACTCCTGTTTCTATTCTAGGCCTTCAGGCCTCTAGGGACTATTACTACATGTTGAGAAACCTCATTCAGACAAAACACCATCTCCTCTTGCACCGGTCACATACATTCTGCAGTCCCAGCAGTGCTGTAGCCCAGTATTTTATGTTTAAGTGCAAATGATGTATATTTACCTCCACCTTTGGACACAGGCAGCTAAAAGAGATCCTCCTGGGCCTTATGCACCATTCAACCGCTACAAGTGCAAGGAAGTTTATGACGCTGGGCTAAGGCAAAGCCTGTCTTCAGAAGGAAGGGTGGCCTCTGATGCTGCATGGCACACAGTAATAACCATGCGGGACCTCTCCCTCTAGAGCAGGCAAGAGCAAGCAATGGGTAGAGGACTTCAGGAGATGATGTTCTCATTTGTGCTGCTGCCTTTTAGTTGGAGCACTGGAAGCATTCAAACAGATAAATGGCTTTGCTGACAGCAATTTTCTGCCTCAACTGTGAAACACAGGGGATCTCTTCAGTCTTCTCTTCTTTTGGCTGCAGGTACAGCACCACAGGACAGGGCTTGCTCTAGAACTAGACGTTTTGTGCTTTCTACAGTGAAGATAAGTGGACATTAGCCTGGTAGCTTTTCCTTGCCTTTTTTTTTTTTGCTGTGGTGATGACTCAGATGCTTGCCACTACGCCCCAGTGTAACTTGAGGAGCAAAACAGGCTCCCTTACAGCCCTGCTCAGCCCAGTACAGAACAGAATATTCAAAGCTTCAGTACTGTCTTTCTTTTCCCTCCTTTGTTCAGTGAGGGACAGCTAACCCAGGGACTGGTAGTCACTCCAATGTGCTAGGTAAATCTCAAGTTCCGTTGGCATTTGTATTTAAAACAGTTATGACAGTTTTCCAAGTGACAATGCTGTGAGGATAGTTCTTAAAAACATTTTCTGTCCGTGGCTAGCCAGCCTGGATTTCTCTAGGCACTGACAACAGCCCCTCAGGAGTGTTCTGCATGGCCAATGACTTTGAGACCAAGAGCCTACACCTTTGTTGCTGAAGCCACAGCACTCATATGCACCAGGAACTCTGCAAGTGTGAACATGCTTATTGTTAAATTCTTGAAAATAAAAGCAGATCTGACCTTCTCCATACTCATTTTCTCTGGCATCACAATGATACAGCGGTAACCCTTCACTGCTGCAGCCAAGGCCAGCCCAATTCCTGGAAGCAAGCAAAGACAAGTAGAGTATACAGCGAGGAGCAACCAAGAACACAAACTCCCAATGCTAGCTTTGGCATGCCCTGGCTTTAATCAGATTTCCACCAGATGCTTGAGTACAGTGTCAGAGGGTACGTTTCTGGCTGTTGAGAAGAACTGGATTTACAGATGCTGCCAGTTCTTTGAGGATCAAAGTCAACAAAAAGTTTAGCCAAGGGTGGGGAAACTTGGTATGTGCAAACTGCTAGCTTTTCCACATGCACATCACCTTCCTCACCCACTTAATTTTTACAGAAGTAATTTGGGAATGAGCTTTAAGCTAAAGATGACTAGAGCAATCATTTTGATACTGTGAAAAGATTATCAGAGCCTCTGTTGACACACTTCTGCATTAAATTCCTGGTATGAAATGTGCTGAAACAAAGTCCTTTCTAAAAAGACAAGACTTAGCAGCTGTGTGTGATTTAGATTCTAGTGCACTACACCAACTTGCTACCACAGTGAAGTACCTTGGCTGCTAAAGACAGACACCTTATTTCTACTTTAAAAATCTGCACCTCCGGTCTGATTTCTGCCGTTTTTAGCTTGTCATTGTCTGCCCACCTGAGGAGCTAACATCAGAAGTGCCTTCCCCACAGAAGAGAAGCTTACACCTGTTATCAAATCACCTCTCTGCCGGATAAGCTAAACAGTTGATATGTGTCTGAGGTCAAACTGCATGGCACTTCCCCTACTGTTTTAGGTGCGGGGCACAGTACCAACACATACCCATGACAATGCCTCACAGGCAGTTTACCCTACACAGAGACTTGCTTGTTCAAAGCTCTCTCTGTATCTAACACGGTGCTGCATTGCATAAGGGTGAAAAAAACCCCACAAAATTGTAACTGTTCCTGCAAGAAGGGTATAACTTACACCTCAAGTAATTCAAGTGGTGTTTAAATATGGATGCCCAGATAAAATAACTAAAAAAAACCCTAACACCAAAACAAAATCACAGCAACAGCCTCAGTAGTGCCAAACACTGAAGAGAGGCCACCCAGCACTTTCCCTTATGGTCTGTGATGAAAAAAAATGTATTTTGAGACCTGAGCTCTGTCGCTTTGTACTTTCTGCTACTGACCTGGAAATGCAGCAAACATCAAAACAGGACTTTGCCTGAGAGAGAAGTGGGAGGCAGAGAGGACAAAATATGTAACACATTAGCTCTCTCATTTAACATTCTCAGTAGCTCCGAGCAGTAGCCTACAGCACAAGCCTCAGATTACTGTCTGCCATGGTCTTTGGTTTTACATGAAGAGAGACAGCTCTCTGAAGTAATTGTCCTGCATCTCCTACAGTTCTGCCTTCTTTCTGTGTTTTGGATTCTGCGGCAAGCAGAAACATTTATCAAGTACTAACTCAGAAAGGAGGATGTCCAGTATGATCTCAGCTATTGAAGGAATGTAGTATACACGGATATTTTTCACTACATGTCATTGTTCAGGAAAGAGGTATAACCACAGTCAAAAGAGCTTCAGTTGTACTGCCACCCCCACAGAGCACCTGCTGAGCCAATGGCAATGGATGCGACTGCCCAGTTTTCTGCTGAAGGCAGGGGAACTGGTCACAGATGATTCATCCCAGTCCCTCCATTATACAAAGGCTGGACTGGGTCAAAAAAGCAACAGAAAGATCTGTCTAGCCTGTGTCTGTCAGAAGTCAACAGTGGATAGATACCCAGGAAAGAGTTTAAGAGCAGGAAAGGACACCTCTCCAGAACACATCAGGCAGGGAAGTAGCTTGTGGCTCAGCTCAGGAACCTTCTTCAGAGGAAGCAGCATATTTTATATTTAACTAGCTCAAAAAAGAACATTCCAGACACTTTTACTCCCCACTAGTAAAGCAGCTTAACAGAAGTACAACAGCTGTGACGCAGGAACCCACAGTTAACTCCAGTCTGTTCAGGTCATCAGATGCTCTGTCCTGGCCCCTAAGTAGCGGCACTGTTTTTTCCTCCAGCCCTCCAAAGATGAGATGCTGACTCAAGTGGAATCTATTGAAAATCTAATCATGCAAGGGCACTATTAGCAGATAGTGCTCTAGGGATGCAGCTTATCTCGCATCTCAGCTGCACCATATAGGTAAGGCTATTTCTCAAACCAAGCCCACCTCACTTGACAGACTATAGGAACGAGGACCATGGGACTTCCCAAAAAAAGAAGAGGGAGATCCAAATTCACAGCAGTCTTTTGGCACTTAATTTCCAATAACTTCAGTCAGACTTTAATTCCTGAATAGGACCTTCCTGAACAGGACCTAAGGACCCTAGTGAATCTGGCCTAATACTTCTTTTCTTTTAAAGCAAAAATCCCCTGCAAATTTAGCAGACCTCCTACACAGATGTTCTGGCTAGCATAGGACACTGCAGAATTGTTCCTTCTGTGAGACAGAAGAGGCACTGTCCCCTACACCATGCAGGCAGGAAGATATTCCCTTTCCTCCTTCCACTGGCAGTCTCCATGCTCCAATCTTGTCTGCCTCTTCCAGGGAAAATACCACAACATTTTGGCCCCCACTTTGCTAGGGTCTCTCCACCCCCTACCTGTGTTTCCAGAGGTTGGCTCTATGATCGTGTCCCCAGGCTTCAAGATCCCAGCCTTCTCAGCATCCTCTACCATCCTCAGGCTGATGCGATCCTTCACACTGCCCCCAGCATTGAAGAACTCACATTTAGCCACTGGAAATAAAGAAACCAAGCAGAGTTCTTAAACAGTAGTCACTTACTGAACAGGCTGCTGATCCCTAACATATCTGCAAAAGCAACTCTTAACATGTCTGCCCAATACACCTCTCTGCTTTACAACACTAGAGACAGGGATTCGATTCACAGCATCTCCACTGGCTCACAGCAACACAGCATGCTTGGTACTTGATGCTGGCCACAGAAGCCAGGAACACATACTGAAGTCTTGTCAGTCTCCTCAAAATATGACATCTCCTTTCCTCTCATTTCCTCTATTACAGCATTAATCTCTTCAATGTTAAACACCACCTTTCAAGACTCTGATCAGAGCCTACAGATACCTTCAAAATGGCTGAGTTTAAAAACAAATAAACACCAAAACAAACAAACAAACAAAACCCCACAAACAAACAAACAAACAAACAAACAAAAACCAAAACAAACCAAACAAACCAAAAAACCAAAAAAAACCAGAAGACCATTCACTGACAGTTTGATTCCTTTTATGATTTTCAGTGGCCTTTAGTGGTAACTGCATATCTACATTTTTACACACACTGACAAATACTCTGAATATGAGAAGCAGTCAAAAACACCATGAAATTTTTTTAAAAAATAAGAAAAATACATATTTTCTATTAAAAAAGTTTTACTTTTTTCCATAAAAATGGAAAAGCTGCAAAAAATGTCCTCATGAAGTACAAACTGAAAGATGTTTAAGATTATCAAATCCTTAAAACCTGAAAGTCTGCCAAAGGAAAAAAATAAAATAAAGAGAGAGTAGTCTTTCTCACCATCTTTTGCAGGGTATCTGCACTCCCCCTATGTCCAGGTTGTGTGACACTACTAACCAGGACTACCCAAGTTTCTGAAACACTGTTTCTTATTTTGATTTTCTGCCTGCAGCAGTACTCACAGAGTTCACACTTGAGCCCATACTGCTTGCCAATTTTGTTGATTCGCACCAAGGGTGTATTGCCAACTTTATTCAGGATGCTTGGCAGGATTTTCAGAGGCTCTGGACTGGTACATGTACAAAAAAAAAAGTCAGTGTATTCATAGAAGAGGTAACAGGCAGGTCACACAAAAGCAACACAGCATTTCCAATGCTTTTTGTTTCAACCAGCTTTCTCCCTCCCCTTTATCAGAGCAGTTATTTTAGGTATTTTGGTTTAAAAGAATGTCCATTTGATAGAAAGTTACAAAACAACAAGTCCTTGATCCAAAACAAGGATTAATCAGACAACAAGCCAAGTGCTGAGGCAAGAATGAAGTGCTCTGCGCTTCCTCCTGGCATGAAGTAGCTTAACACTGCTCAGAGTCAGCTACTTTACCAAGCAAAAGGCATTAACAGTGTAATTTTTCATCTAGTCAGGGCACTGCTTGCCAAATTACTTAAAATGTTAGTTCCAGTCCATGTAGTTTCACATCTTTGGTGCAAGGCCCTTTGTATGCTTAACCTGGGTTCTCAGCTTTGCTTATACAAGAAAATTAAGAAGCACCAACATATCTACATGCTAAACAGCATCAATCTAAATCAGTCGTCTTTTGTTCAATCCAGATGTCTCTGAGGAAACCTGGATTAGTGCTGTACTGAAAATCAGCAAATATAAGTAATACTTACAGAGTGGTATGACGATGGGGGGAGGCAGAGAGGGGTTTCCCAAGCTTCCACGTGCATTTGCTAGGTGTATCAGGGCGGATCCATTCCCTTTCCTTATCATTAGCCTTACAGTTAGCCTCATTGTCCGTCCCTCCTGGGAGAAAATATTTGCCAGGTGCATGAGGGCATGAGTTTGTATCTGGCTTCTCCTGGGAAGGACGTGTAGGCATTTTATCCTTGGGAGAGATTGAGGGGAAAACAAAACAAAATGAAAACAAACAAACAAAAACCACACACACAAACAAACCAAACAAACAAACACGAGAGAAAAAAAATATCAAATGAGAGAGTGATTCACATGCCCTCCTGGAACAAGGGCAGAGCATCTTTTGAGACTTAATGTTATTTAAGCTCTGCACCATGGGAAACCCCCCATTTACTTTTCTCTTTTTTACATCATATCCCTACAACAGCTAAAAATCTTGTTACTAATAAGGCATCCTTATCCTTGTCTCTGTCCCTTCACCAACACACCTATTTCCAGTCTAACATTTCAGCGTGCAGTCCTTTGGAGGGAAGCCTGAACAGAAACTACCCTGGTGGCAATTTTCAAGAAAGCAGTATTGCCTGTAAGGCAAAAGGGGCAATGGCAACAAGTAGCTTTTAATGCACAAGGGCAAGTTCTGCCACTGACTACAAGAGATCCTGTCACTATACCTAAGACCAAGGTACTAGAAGACAGCACAGTGTCTCAGTTAGACAAATCCCATCCTCAAGTGTCCCAGTCTTTTTTTTACCTTTTATATAAAAAGGCCACAACAAAAGGGTATTTTAATGGTCAGCTGGTGTTTCCACAGTACTATGAAGATGAGAAAACATTTCAGCATAATTTTCATTTGCCAAATTTTTATGAGCAAAACAATAAGCTTGCACTGCAGTACTGAGTACAAAAGCTCAATACAGTGCCCTACATGAAAATAAACACACTGAAGGATCTGCTTGCTGTAACTAGCCTCCACAAACATCAAGAAAACTGGACTAGTTTTACGAGAGACAGCTCTCCCACATCAAAAGACAATTCTAAGAAATAAAACATCCCCATTCCAAGCAGATGGGAACAGAGTAAGACTATTCAGTGACTAATGAGAAAATGGTGCCAAAAGACTCTGCATTGATACTTGTGGTCATGAAGGAGAACTCTTCCAGAAAGGCCACTGGTTTCAATAGCACCTACCTCTGCAGCATTCCATCAGAAAAAAAACCCAAAAAATCTAGAAGTCCTTCTGAAAACAGAGAGAACTTTCCCAAATCTGATGACAGGATGACAAGCAAACAGTATTCCTCAAAGACCAGTGAGTACCTTAGACACAGACACAGAAACAGGCTTTTCTGATAGCTTCTCCATGTTCCTTGGTGAAGGTGATGACACAGTAGACTGGGCTTTCTTCAGCAGACCAAGTACTGGGGGTCACGAGACTGGAATCCTCTTCAAAGCTGCAGATCATGCAAGTTAGGAGAAAAACAAACCAAAAAAACAACAAAAAAACAAACACAAAAACTATCAGGAAATAGTCTCTCAGAGGCAAAACAAACAATCCATTTTCAGAGGGGGAAGAAAAACAAAATGAGTCTGCAAAATGAAGATGACTTGCATAAACAGGATTAAAAAAATAATATTATGCAGCAGAGGTATTGTGCAAGACCAGTGGAGGGTCTGATGACCCTGTTCTTCCTACGTAACCTAATCTTTCCTCTGCCCTGCTTTCCACAGCTCAGATCCAGTAAAGCAGGCAGAAAACACCTGTATTGGACTGTTTGCGATTCCATAAGCTCAAAATCCACACAAAGTAATAGAAAATACACCAGTTCACAGAATATATACTGCTAGGGACACCAAGGGTGAAAGGGCTTCATGGTGCCATCACCAAAATAACCTTTGTACAACTTGGGGAAAGCCTTTATACAAGAACAATTGCAGAGGCCTTTCTACCCTTGAGAAGACCAAAGTCTCACAAGCTCCTGTTCAAATTGAGTTAGTGTTGGATGCACAACTATAGTGATGCTGGAAACAACACACACAGCAAACGCTTTAACCACTTGGAAGTAAGGAAGCCTTCTAGCAGGTTTTTTTTTGTTTCAAAAATTAGTAAACATAAAATGGAAGCAGTAAATTCATTTCTCCTTCTCCAGCCATTTGTTTATAGACTCTGCCTGCTTCCTTTCCACTGAAGCCAAAAATCTGGCTGAAGTCTTGGAAAGTGTGGTTTGGGGTGGGTTTTGTTTTTCCTGTATATTTGTTTTTCTCATCACTGTTTTGCAGCAAGATTCAGCTCTTTCCATTACTGAATTGTGCTAAACTTGGAGATGGTCCCTGGCCTTATCTTCCTCCTTCTGACAAATGCACACAAAACAGATACAGCTTAGATTTGGCAGAGTTGATTGTCTGGTGAAATACTGGGGGAAAAAAAAAAAAAAAAAAGGCTGAACCACAAGATCGGTGAACTTTAGCATTTGATCCTGCAAGTTAACATGCACCACTTAGCACTACCAATTCCCTTCTCCCATGCCAACTTGAAGAAACTGCTCTCCTTTGGGGAAAAAAAGCATCTGAAAGTGCTGCCTTTCCAGACTAAGGGTTGAAATTATTCTTCTGGGTATCAAGACCTCCATGTCACCAAAGGATAAAATTCTACTTTATTTAGGTTAATATGTGCCCAAGAGCCAAGATGGGCTACATCCTGTTGTAGACTACCGCCCAGGACTAGACTGAGAGACACCAGTCCAAGAAACCTAACATTTCATATATATACATAATCCAACACCAACCAGTCTTTGTTACCAGAAATCAGCTTATTTCCAGTTCTAGAGTGAAACCAAGACTTCTATTTCTAGAAAGTGCCTAGTTCACAGTTCAGAACATAGTACTTTTTTTTTAGTAAAGTACTGAAGTTTCAAGGTTTCCTACGAGCCACGTCCATACGCTCCTTCAGACAGCTGGCATACAATACTGGACAGAGACACCGACCACCTCTGCTCACAGGCAACACTGAGAATATTTACAAAGACTATCTAAAAAGGGTATCTCTCTGCCAAAGGATCAAGCTATTTCAACATGCAGGAAGAATGCAGCAAAGAGTTATAGACAGCAGATTTTGTTCATCTTTTAGATTCTCAGAAAATAGGAATGAAAAAGCTTTAAAAGCTGTAAGCCACTGATCTTCAGTGTCCTTCAAAAGGGTCCAAAAATTGATGAGAAAAGGAGAGAAATTTGTTGCAGTAGAAATCTCAGGGATTTCAAAAAAACAAGTACTTGTTCTTTGTATCAACAGCAGGAAAGAAATGAACGTGCTCTCTTCAAAAGCTGCCTGGAGGATTCTCTTCTAATTGGGCAAGACACCACCATCTCGTTTCCTCTACTGTTGAGGGGGAAAAAAAAAAATCCACAGTCCACTAACATCAACACCCACCACCTCTTGAAGTAGAAATGGTAGAAATGGAGAAAAACCTGCATTTACTGCATTTAATCTATGACATTCTCTCATGTATTTAGAATGGCAATACTCCAATGTTTGATCAAAGCTTCAATAAAGGGGCTAGAACTCTGAACAAAAACGAGGATAGAAAAAGCTAATCACAGACATTGCCAGTAAAAATCCTGTCACCAAATACTAACCTTAAGCAACATCATGCATTGGGAGGAACACAAGGGCCCATTCAATAAATCCTTTCAAATAATTTTATTAGGAATTATTTTAAATAATTTCACACCCACCCAGCCTAAAGTGAACAGGTATGAATATATGTATTGATAAAGTTAAATTCTAATCGTGCTATTAAAGAATCGGTCCCAGCTATGGTGAATGCAATGTCTTAGCATTTTGAAGGACAAAATCCTAGGGCAGGCTTGGTTGTTTTCCAAGAGGAATTCTTACTACAGCATTCAGAAACATAAAAGCACCTGCAATGGCCCAGTTTTACCCAAGAAACAGGTTAAGAGCCCAAGAGTGACTTGTGTTCGGGACCAACAGGAAGACCTCAGATCTTTAAGCTCCTTCTGTGCTACTGATGAGCCTTCCTGACACACCACCCAGAACATCCAACTGGTGTAGGCAGCCCTAAACGATGCAACTTCGGCAAAGTAGGGGGCAGAGATGGTCAGTCTAGGACATCCAAATTTCCCACCTACAGGCCCAAATCAGGCCATAGGAAGCTGGTCCATCTGCCTACTGGGGAGATCTTTGGGGAACTAAGGAAAAGAGGCGAGTAGAAATTACCAAAACAGAGGATGACAGAAACTTCTTCATTAGCCTGACTCTCTTCTCAATCTTTCTGAGAATGAAGACTGGGGAGACAGGACAGGAGACCAGCATCTCTGCTTCTGTAACTGCAACTGAATGCTGCTCAGAAGAGTCTGAGGAAGTGTTGCCCATCTTCAGGAAAGAAATTCTGTCAGCCTGAATTCAGTTTTGCTGTAAAAGGGAACACTCCCATAACTAACTGGGGGTAGAGACTAACTAGAAAAGCCTGAGTAGCTTCTGCCATTATATCTGCAGAGCACGAGGCAGAAAAATCAGAAAGGTAATTTACAAAGTCACTTAAACCCATGTCTTGAAGGGGCTTGAAACATTGACAGAGGGATGAGATCTACAAAAGCTTCATGGGCAAGGCTCACATCTCTGGATCCATTTCCACAGAGAACCCAAGACCTGAACTATTTCTCAACTCCTACACAAGAGGCTTGAAGGCCAGTGAGTGAAATTAATCCCCAAACAGCCTGAGCTGAACTCACTCCATAGATATGTTAGGAGCTACAGCTTCTAGGGCTGCTTACAGTATATGATATCAGCACTCATGCAGATATTTAAAGAGTATCATGTATTAAAGAACCTAATTAACTTAAGTCTTACTTGAAGCAGAAATGAAGCTGTCTAAAAGGGAGGTGGATTAGAGAGAGATGCCCCGAAGGCTGACTAGTCAGCAAGAGATGAGATACAGGTTTCCATTATACTGTGGTCTGAGAACGGGAAACCTTCATGTTAAGCAGGTACTTTATTCTGTTAACAAGTAAACTACTACAAACCAGTTTTTCTGCTCACTCTGAGCATCACAGGGTCTCAAAGAGCATTAGCCTCTTTACTGGTTACCATATGTAGTAGCACTCATCCAGCCTCTGAAAGGTGTTCAGGAACACCACAGATATCAGTGATTCAGGAGACAGACATTTATTATTTGTTGGGTTTGTTTGTTTGCTTTGGGGTATTTTGTGTCTGTGCATGTCCCCTTGCTATTTCCTCAGCAGTAGGCTGCCATTGTTCCTGTGTCAGGAGACATCAAGTGACCTGAAGTAATTGGGGTATGAATTAACAACACCATGGCTCTAGAAAGAGATCCTTCAAGAATGGACAGTCTCATCTCCATTTTCTTCTACAGAGCAGATGAGAACATGTGCATCCATCTCAATGATGACTCTTTCTGTCAAGGCCAGACTGACATACTCATAGCCTTCCTGATAGGAAATGTATAGTGCTTAACACGCCCACCTCTGTGACACTGCAAAGATATTAAAACTTCAACAGCAAAGCAGCTTCCACCACTATGGCAATTGTTATGCCAGAGATCAACCAGGGAACACATGAAAGTGTTCAGTCTGCCTTCCCCCCCAGAAGGAAAGCTGTGCATGCAGCCCTAACACAGACATAACGCTGACATCTTCATTTCCCAAGTTCACTCCAACCCTGTCTGGTCTCATCTGATAAGTCTTCCAAGTGAAGACTGATGTTTTCAAGGAGCACAACAGCATTAGAGAAAAGATTGGAGAATGCCTTATCTACATTTTTATCTGCTGGGGTCAGAACCTTTCATTATTTCTTTCTCTGCTTCTAGTTCCCTCTCCTTAGTCAGGACACAAAGATGGACCAACACTACAGCCTAAGCAGTGCTTTTGATCTGCCAAGCTCACCAAGTACAGGGAGAGAAGCATTACAGGTAGGGTAACAGAATCACAGATATTAAGCAAATTGCCTGGCATGACAAAAAAAAGGGAGCTGGAGCTCTGCTCTCAGTTTCCAACCAGGCCTATAAAACAGGTATAAGGACAGCTTCCCAGCCCCAGCATTATGTTCTCCTGTGTCCCTCCCCACCCCCCTGCAAGGCTTCACATCTTTGGTTAGCCCAGGGACCTCCAATAAAAGGTGGCAGAGAACTGCTGGTCACCACCACCTGGGCAGGAGGTCAGCTTTTTGGCTGCTGCATGTTTTGTGGGAAAGACCAGCTGCCACCCACTCTGGTTACGCCTGCAGAGCCTTTGCCAGGTATCTACAGTGCAACCACAAGCACAGCATACCCTGCTGTCTGCCTAGTTCCTACAGATGTCACATGCAGACTGCAGACACCTGCCAATAGCCAGAGGCCAGCCCATCCTAGCTGCCCTGGCAGTCTGCTATGCTGCCGGAGCCAGATTAGTGACGCACCTGAGGCAACATGCACGCTCCAGGACACAGGCCCCGCATGATCCTGGCTACCAACCACAGTTTTTAGAAGTACTGCTCTGGCTTCAGGAAAGCAGGTTAACTCACATGCAGATGGTCACAATAGGATACTAAAAAGCCACCAACTAATATCAAAAAGGATGACCTGACCAAACGCCACAAGTACCTAACCTAGCATCTAAACTGTACTTCATCAATAGTGATCTCATTACATTCTCCTGCCAAGAAGAATGAGTCTCAGGCAGGTCTCAGTTTCCCGGGAAATACATAAAAATACATTAAGATCCCCAGATTTCACCTGCCTCCATTCTCTGAGATTTCATTCCGTTCTGCAGCACCAGTTTTACAGAACACGGAGGTCTCATGCCTCTAATCAGCAGAGTCACTAAAAGGGTAAACTGTGAGCAACTTTGCTGGTACAGGGCCCAGCACTCCAAAACCTCCACAGTCAAAGGCTTTAGAATTACAGAGATGCAAAGAAAACTAAATACTGAAACAGGAATACAAGAACAATCACTTGTCTTTTATGTAGTAGCTGGTTCAAAAATGTGCCAGCAGCATTACTAACAGTGCTATTGAAGTAGCTCTCAGGTTTCAGTCAAATTCAGACCCTTTCTAAAAGGGGAAAGGCAATACATGAAATAAAACATAAGACAAGAATCTTTTTGGTCCATTGCATTAGCCAGACTTTTAAAAAGCCCTAAAACATTAGGATGAGACTTTTACAGTACACACGAGAACAACGGATGAGAGGCCAAGCACAGCTGACGAGCTGGTGCCAAACCCATAGACAAAACCAAAAGGTGCGGTATCACCTTGCAAGCCTGTACAAGAAGCAGAAAGCAAATCTTTCCTCCCGCAACTCCCTGCTCAGAGGGGGCACTCCGCAGGCATCCTCCAGCCTGCCCTGAGCATCCCTAGCAGTCGGCACCCTCCCGAGGCCTGCGCTCCCGTCCCGCTGGCAGGCACGCCAGCGCCAGGGCTCCGCTTGCCCAGGACCGCTCCGAAGCTGCCCATTCCTACCCCTTTTCCTGACCACAACCAGCACATGTAGCACACCCACACAAACCCACCCACCAGCACGCAGCCCTCCATCCTTCCCCGCCGCCTGAGGCCGCGGCGAGGGGGGGCAGTTCCGAGGGCACCCCCCCCTTTCGCCGCCAGATCACAGCGACCGTTTCACGGCCATCCCGGACGAGACGAAGCGCGGCGCAGCCCACCCCACGCGGCGCGGGCAGCCGGAAGGACACGTGCGTGTCCCCCAGCTCGCCTCCCTCACCCCACACCAGTGGATGATGCAACGAGCGGGCCAGAGGCATGCAGCCGCCAACGCGCCCCACGCGAGCCGCCACGCACCTGCGTTGCACACCGCCTGGGAGGAGGAGGAGGAGGAGGAGAAAGAGGAGGAGGAAGGGGAGGGTAAGACACAGAGG
>JAAGNO010010958.1:0-23449 GCA_033439905.1 Ceryle rudis | reverse complement strand
TATCTTCCATACACTCAAGAAACCTCCTAGCCTGTCTGCTCTCTGCTGTGTTATATTTCCAGCAGATGTTTGGTAGGCTGAAGTCCCCAACCAGAACAAGGGCTGGTGATTAGAAGACTTCAGATAGCTGTTTATAGAATATGTCATCTGTCTGCTTGTCTTGGTTGGATGGTCTATAGCAGACTCCCAACACAGTATCTCCCTTATTTGCCTTCCTTTTCATCCTTACCCACAAACACTCAACTTTATCATCGTTGAAATCAAGTTCTATACACTGAAAAAACTCCCTAACATACAGGGCCACACCCCTGCCTCTCTTTCCTTGTCTATCCCTTCTGAAGAGCTTATCACTCATCACAGTATTCCAGTCCTGACAGTCATCCCACCACGTTTCTGTGATGGCAACTACGTCATAGCTGTCCTGCTGCACAATGGCCTCCAGCTCATCCTGCTTGTTGCCCATGCTACGTGCTTTAGTGTAGATGCACTTGATCTGGGCTTCCGATTTTACACTTATCCTCTGTCCTTTACCCCTAGGCCCATTACAGGTGGGCCAAATTAATATATCTTCCAAGGGTATTGGAAGAACACAACTGTAGAAAATCCAGAAGAGCCATCAATACAAAACAGGCTAGAGAGGACAAGCCTCCAAGACTTCATGTTATGTATAACACTACATTTATGTGTGAAAGTGGCTTTTCTACTGTGTCAAGTAGTCACTCTGCTGACAATTAAGACATGATGTATAATCCACGCAAAACACCACTGGAAGGGAGGACCAAAGAGTTTTCTTCTTTTTCTGTACTGCTTAGATCTAATTACTTGGCTTGAAATAATCAAGCAGATTAAACAGATTCTTCAACTCTACCTCTGCCTTAAATCTTCACTCACAAAGCTATGCCCAAAGCTAATTATACAGAACTATATAATGTAAATATCCCTGTTTGTACAAAACGAAAGTTACTGCATTCTGTTTATTTTTATGAACTGCTAAGAATCACAAGAAAAGTCATCATCTGCAATCACTCTCAAGTACAAAAAATTATCATATGAAGGCATCAGCAGAAAGCTGATAGAGTAGAATCTAAGTCAGCCACAGCATTCACAAGGAAACAGATTTGACAAAAACAGGACCTATTCAATGTTTACAACACTTACATTCTCCAAGCAACACTGTAATTAGCAGGAAATAATGCTAATAGGGAACATTCATTAAAAAATCCCTCTAGAAACTGAAGTTCTTTTGGTCAGTCATAGCTAAACATCCTATCTGAATTCCCAATTCCTTCCTTTTAACTCAAAAGCAAGGACAGTTCACTCACAGAACCAATTTTTTGGGGAATTATTCAAGAAAAGTTTTCTGCAATGGACATTAAGGGTTTTAAGAGACCTTTTGTGATACTTCTCTCTTTTACCTCTGGAGGGGGCACCTTAGGTAATATCCCAAAGGCAGTGAATATTAGGAGCTGGATTGAAGAGATTTCACTTTGCTCTAGTAAAGCAGTGATGTTACATGCATTTCCTTGCAGTAGATTTCACAGGGGAAGCCTGTGTGAGGTCCCCCACAGTGAAGAAAGAAAATAAAAAATCTCCAGTTGGAAGGCTCTATATGGACTCTGGGATCTCACATCCCAGTGAACGTGTCCAAGTGACCAAACAAACTCACAGCTTGAAAGAGTAACTTAATCCCTTCCTCCAAACACTTTTTAGTGACATGTGGAAGCCAGTAAGTGGGTTAGAACAGATAAGTGACCACACATAACACAAGAAGACTCATCAAAACTGAGGGAAGAAAAATATAAAATTAAAAAAAAAAAAAAGGAGGAAAAAAATGGAGTAATGAAAATAAATTAGCACACTGAAAAGCAAGCATACTCAAGGAGGCCTGGTAGGTTTGAGTGGAACTCAGTTCACCTTATTTATATAAAACCTGTTTTGAAATAGGATGTTGGATTTCAGCAGAGCCAACAGCTTTCACATGAAGAGTGTATATGGGAAGCAAATGGCAGCACTGCCTAGAGATGGTATCATAGTACAATATCAAAGTAGAAAGCTTTCAGCTGGCAGGAAGATAGAGGGGAATAAGTCCCTGAATGAGTAATCTACCTCCTTTGTACTAATAGGAGTTAGTGTGAGAAAGCAGAGAATCAGGTCCATATCTTTCTGAAACCAAATTACTTTCAATAGAAACATGCTACACAAAAATGTGTAGAAGCAAAAGGCTGACTCACTGCCTGTATTTGAGTGTATTTAAGAAATGCTTCTCCTACTAGCAGGGTTACATTTTAAATAAGTGGTCTACCATTTTCGAATTAATATTTGCTTCCTTTTTTCAGGCAGCTAACAGCTTAATAAAATGTTAAGATTTGTTTCAAAGCCCTGCCACTCTGCACTGTTTAAATAGCACAGATCTAGAAACCAGTACATTTTGAACACATTAGCCACCCACATTACTAGTCATTAAATGAGCAACTGTGTCCCAAGGCCTCATGCAGACTGGAGGAGTTTGGAGCATACCAACTTCAGTGTGGGATCTATTGACCCATATTGCTCCTCATCTGGTGCACTTACACAGGAGATGAGGCCAGTATTTCAAATACAACTCATCACTTTCTTTTGCTTCATTCTTTGTGCTTTTCACAGGGTCACCTTTTCAGTCACCTTTTCAGACACCTGAATATTTTAGTTTAGAGGTCTTTGTTTGTTTTCTGAATAGTTCATATTTGTGGCTCTCAAGCATGTGCCCTTTGACTCCATCTTCCCAAAGGACAGTCATTTTGGTCATACCTACTTGCTTTTCCTAAACCACAAAACAACACTCTGAGTCTCATGATAAGGGGGTTACTTCTGCTGCTAAGCTCCAGACGCACAGCTTTTTACATCTGCTGCTATTGTTGTAATTCTCTTTGGAGATGTTTTACTTCCCAATGCTCATTTCTCTTTAGGCATAACTGAGATAGATTTCTTCCAGATTTGGTCAAATCAGAAGGACTTTTTGTTTTTCCCCCTTTTCAGGAATGATTTCCACAAGGCAGGTTTTAACTGTAGGAAGCTACATAATTAATAAATGTCTGCTTGTATGATTTGAGGTAAGCAAGTAACAGTTCTGAGTGCCACCTGAGATACTTTTGGGTATCCAAATAGGAGCACACAAGTCCTTCAAAGTTCCTGTATGATGCCTGCCAGTCCCAGAGAGCTGTCTCACACACCCTAGGGAATTCTAATAACATAAGTGTCTGTGGCTGGGCAGCAGAACTGAGCTCTGTCATTTATATCAGGCTTACAATATGCTGTGCAAAGTAGCCTACTGTTCCTTCATCCCAAAGAGTGTACAGCATAATAATTTATAGGTGCAAGACAAAGGTGTAACATAATGTCTGCACATCTATACCCTGAAGGCCATTTAAGATGTAGACTGGTCAGGAAATACCAGTCAACTCAAACGTTCAGTGATTGGAGAGAGCAGACACTAGAACAGAGAGCAAGGCAGTTCTTGACAGTGTGAATCTAAAGGGAAAGCTAAAGGAAATCTGCAGAGAGGCTGGATGAAGAGATTTTTAATAAACTAGAAGAACAACAATAATAATCTGTGGTTATAGAAGAGTCTGCAATCACAGCTTTCAGAGTTAGAAATCTCTCTGCAACCCGTGGATACTTAAGATTTCAAAGAGTCAATTAGCAAAGATTTGGGGGTCCTCCATGGTTTTATGTGCTGTGTTTTATGTGTAAACACATATACAGAATGTCTTTTCTTCCACATCCTTCAGACTCTTAAAATCTAAATAAAAAAAAGAGATATCAATAACAAATAGATAACAGTTACACGTTAGAGGGATGGTTACTAAATTTGACACTGAACAAACCCATAGCAGAATATGAAAATGAACCCAATAGCCTGAATTCCAGGTCAGTAGGATTCGTAAGTCCTAAGCAAGAATACTTCATCTCCCTAATACTTTTTTGTGCACACACACAAATGCATACATAACACATGTCTAAAACATAGGCTTGAAAGATCTAGACTCAGTTCTTAGTTATGCCAAAGCTTTTCCACTTGAAGTTAAACATTATTTCCAGGTAGCTTAAATAGTGGCAACTACATTGAAATCAGTAATCTTTGTCAGCAATTATGTGTACAATCTTCAGACATAAAAATTATGTTTGAGAGTATTAAACTGAATTACACAAATCAAATTTTTTTGTTCTGTGTCTTTGACTAAATAAGATGCAATAATATTTCTCCATTGAATAATATTCTAGGGAAATTTAAAATTATTAGATTTAAGACTGTCATCTATCACCCTTGATTTTTCAAACAGGCTGACCATCTTTGGCTTGCATTGATTTCAACCAGAGCTGCACTCCCGTAGTTTGTATGAAAACTTCACACCCATGTAAACACAGGAATAACAGAGAAGATAAGTACAAAACCAAAGACCTAAAGGGACAGAACTGAAACATCTATATATCCCAGTAATCAAGATTTGATCTCCTTTGTATTCAAATTGATGCTGAGAGAGAAATCTTGTCATGCTTTTGAAAATAGCTCTATTGGTAGCTGTAGAAAAGCTGTCAGAGGTACCTGGCCTTCTGCTGCTGGGTCACTCTCTTGTGGAAGATTTTTAGCCAGTTCAGCATGCCCCTAATAACAAGCAGATGTACTTAATGCTACTGAATGTAAATATTATTCTAACACACTTTTGCCTAGTTTTCCATGAGGCCCTATTCTGAAACGTACATGCTTGTGAATCTCCCTGCCCAAGGGTTTTGCAGGTGGCCTATCTCACAGTGCCATTAGAAAGTTAATTACCTACAAGGGAAGTTTAAACAAGTTGTTCCAAAAGCAGTGGAACTAATAAAGCCTGGTTTCCTACAGATTTGTGGCTTGCATCATTCTCCTCTCCATACTGCAACAGCACAAGCCCCTTTTCCATATACCTTTGATAAATTCCCCTCCCTGCAACCCCACTGCCCCCCATTCCTCCCATATCCATCAGCTTCAGGTCAATCAAGAGGCAGCACATACTGTGGTTGTTTCCAAACACTATGTGTTGTTGCTTGGACTGGATATGTGTGCTGAAACTTTTTCTTCTGTAGGCGTACTAATGTCTTTCCTATCTCTAGTTTTCCCACAATAAACAGGAACTTCATAATTTTGAAAAATAGTGGCACTTAAATTTAGTTAAATTTGAAGGTTCAGAAGTTTCCTTGGACAAAAATTCTGTAATCATACTCAGTGAATTATTTTATTAGATACACTCCCTTAGAAATTTAGTCTAAAATATTCCCGTCTCTCAGAACATTTGTGTTTATTTTCCTATTAGTTAAAGGGATGTTTTCCTTCTTATTCTTCTAACTAGTATTTAATCTTTGAGACCATTCCAATCACTGTCTTCTTCATCTCAAAGGTAATTAGGGCTACAGAAATATAAATACACACCTTCCATAATGCATCAATTAGCATATAGCAATAAAATTAAAATGAAAATCTTAATTTTTCACTGACACAGAGAATGAGATCGTAGTTTTTAACACTTTCAGATATTTGAGCTCTTCAAGGACCAAAGTGTTTTATTTCCTTTTGATAAGCTTGTCCCACAGCTCTCATAGCATCTTTCCTTCACTAAGCAATGGCCCAAAAGTGTAATTTTCTTGGAGTTTCTGTCTGGTCCTCTTTAGGACTATTTGTGAATGCCATAAGCCTGTAAGCTATATAACACAGGTTTCCTAGCCCCTCACTCACAGAGAGATTAGACTTTTACAGGAGAGACCATTCTTAGCAGCAAAGAATAATAACTCTGCCTCCTAAAATATCATCTGTGAATCTGGCCCAATTCATTTGAAGATATTTTTGTATCACCCAGTAACTATAATATGCATGCATTACTGTCCCTAAGCTCTCTGGACCAGTTTTGATTAATCTTTCCGCAGGACACAGAGCCTTCCAAGCCATGAATCATTTTCCTTGATTTTATCTGCACTTTTCCATGTCAGCAGTTTTCCCGCCCCACCACATGATGACAAGAGCAGCACGCAGCAGCATTTGTTGACTGCCAAGTGTTACGCTGTCACATGAGTAAAAAAGGCAATGGAGACACATCTGCTTTATTTAAGGTTGTGTAGTAATTTCATAGGCATCTCCCTGCTCTCTAGCTCCATCTGTAGAAGTACTGAACCTCCCCAAAATAATCCCCAAGATTCCCCACAGAGTAGAGGAATATTTGAGGCAAAATTGCTTTACCACAGGATAGTATGATACAACATGCAAAAGCTTAAGTGGTGACTACACACTTACAACACCCTACTGTAATACCCATTTCTATAGGCTGATTCCATATGAAGAGCCTGAATCCCTAACATCAGAAATTCCCTGTGATATACTTGACCTCCCCACCACACTTGCATCACCCTTTTTAATGAACACACAGCTGCTAATGTTCTTTCTAATGCCCATCAGCTCCATATCAGCCTCGCCCTTTGAATCTCTCCCTCGGTTGCCCCTATTTTGATGTGTTGCTGACTCCGCAGCAAAACTACACCCTTTTTTTGGTTGAGAATATGTTAACTGCTTTTTCATGACAGTACTCATTAAAGACCTATCATGAGTCAAGCCTTCAGTTAGAACTTTGTTTATTCTGCATGAGAGCTTCAATGAAACTTGTTCCAACTGTATGCATTCATCTTACAGCTGATGAGAGACATAGGGAGAATTTTGTTTTGACCTTCCAAAAATAAACACTTTCAAGAAAAGAGATACAAAGTAAATAGTAAAAAAGACTGCAAAATATTAAGAGGAAGCTTGGAATGTCTTAGAAGATTATATAGTGTCTTCCCATTTAACAAGATTAATTTCTTTTCAAACTCCTCTTTAAACTGTAAATTATCAAATAAACATCTATTTCAGTAATTAGAAATTTAAAAACAGAAGGATAAAATTACTAGAAAGAACTATGAAAGGAAAAGAAGTTAAGGTTGTAATTAATTTTAAAATCAGCCCTAGCTGGAATCTCCTGTAGGGTTTTATATGGAGACACATGGGGAGCAGCAAAGAAATCCAGTCCAACAGCAAAGGGGCTGTGACTGCTCAGGGTCTGGAAGAAAGAGACGTACTGAGGCAGGCTGCATGCTGCAGACAGGGAAGCATTTACTGTACATGTCACAGTGTCCTGCTCTTCCCCATGCTCAGGCAGTTCACCCTGTTGGCTTGTGATCCAGCTAGGAAAAGGAGTGAAAATGTTTTTCCTTCAAGATTTTCCCTTTCCCTGTCCCTTCCTGCTTCTTCAAGGAACAAAGAGAGGCCTAGGAGAGGAGAAGGCAAGAAGAGAAATGAACGTCTAGTTGTTCTCTGCAAGGGCAGGGATGAAGAAATAAACAACTCACATTACTCACAGGAGGGGGTGAAAGGAAAGCAGAGCCAATCTGGACGAGCTTGATTTTCCTGGCTCCAGCAAACCCCTCCTGGAGTATACATTGAGCCACCTCATACCATTCACTCCTTTATCTGAAACAAGCTGTCCACTTTCAAGCAGAGCTGCCCCAAGCTGCTTCTTGTAGGTAGAGGAACAGAGACTCAGCAGAGGAGGAAAAGAGCCACAGGAGCTGCAAGGACCCAGAAACTCCAGTGCCATCCAGGAAAGAGATGGGAATAGCCTCTGTGGTTTTCAGAGAGGCGTCCTAGCTGTAAAGTTGCCAACTTTCCTTTTGACCTGCCACAGAGTTCCTTGTATGGCTAACACATAGCAGGCTGGTAAGCTGCACAGAGACTAAGGAAAGCAAAAATAACATTTTTATTTACTGCATCAGACTTGGGACTTGAATGGCAGAGTGGCAAACCTGAAACACACAATGGAGACCAGAGTAGTTTCTGCATAAATAATAAATTGTTTGAATATATTTAATCCAAAACACATTACCAGTTTTGAGAGGAAGCTAGTAGAGGTAAATTATGTGTCTTCTTGAAGGCTTACATTTTAAACATACAATTTCATACACAGAATATTCAGAATTCTAAGTCCTTCCTTGTCTTAAAGCTGCTGAAAATTATAGGTTAGATAATGTCCACTCCAGAGCCCTACTCTTTGGAAGAAAAAAAAATCAAAACAAAAACCTTTCCAATTTATTTTTAGTTTTATTTTACCAATTTATTTTACCTCCTTCTGGACTCAGTACAACTTAAAATAACCTTTTCATCTCTTTTCTGTTATCAGAAAAACTGCATACCAGCACCTATTTCTTTATGCTTTCCAGTAAGTAGGCAAGATAACAAAATGAGATCACAACCTATCTCAGAATTTTACATAACTCCCCAAAATTATGGAACCTGTGGAACATCATGTGTCTAGTGGAAATTTCTGGGAAACATTACCCTAATATGCAACCACCAGGGGACTGTGCAACAGATTTATAACTGTATTAGGAGGGTAACTTAAAATCTGGATATAACCACGATGAATTACAATATTTGAGTTGTATCAGAAGACATGTTCCTCTTCCACTGAAGATACATAACAGAGGAAGGATTTATGGAATTTGCTTTTTATTCAACCCCAGTTTTCCTTAAAGCAATTCAGAAAAAGTAATCCACAAACTCCAGCTGAGACCTGAAACAAAGGCAACCCAATGGTAAGTAGAGGGAATGCAAATTGAACATAATGTCATGAGTGTTGTAAGCAGTCTGTGTGGGCAGGGCACTGCCTAACCCACCTGCTCTCAGGTCACCTTGGCCTCCTGGGCATCTCCAGCACCAGCCTCCTAAGCATAACCTCGTTAGGGACCTCCAAAGCAGGAAACCCAGATCCAAGTCTCAGGCAGGGACCAAATGGCACACTGATAAGAAAATGGAAAAAGTCACCTCTCAGTCACCTTCTGCAAATCTGTTCTTTGGCACTCTTATGCAGGGTCTGTGGTGGCTTCTGGCACCCACCTTAAATTTCAAAAATTTCCTTCCAAAAAGGAGGAATTAAGCATAAATTAAGCATAGCCAATGCACAGGAACGCTGAATCACCTCTCTGCCTTTGCTTATCAGTAGATAGATGACTTTGGTGTCCAGGTCCATTTTTTCAGACACAAATTAGGCATCAAGGACCTCAGGATCCACCAGCCTGCATTAAGGTTAGACTTTGAAGACCGTGTCTTAAGTTCCTACATCTCCAAGTTAACTTCTGTAAATTGTTTCCTTCAAACTATTTTGGAGACAAGCACTTATCAGAGAACCAAGTTGAATGAATTTGCATCAGTTGTGTGTGTGTCTGCAGAGGTAGTACAAAGTAAACCCTCATTCTGTTGGAGACCTACAGATTTCAGATCTCCTCTCCTACATGATCCATTATCACTCACAGTTATGTTACATCACTGTGAGAGATCCCAATAGGGGCCAAGACCTTCTGTTTAGCATTAGAATCCCATGCAGATGCCTCCCACTGCTTGACCAAGATTTACAAGACAGTGATTCAACACAACTCAGCCTAATATAATCCATTCCCTAGAAAATGTTCAAACTTTATTATTGGGCTCCCAGTCTTTCACCAAAATATTGGTGTGCTTCAAATAACAAGAGTCCATGCGAAGATCATCAACGTTGTACTTTCCAGACTTTCCACAAAGAAAATTTCTTGGGAGTCATTTTGTAGTCCAGGGCCAGGATGAGGCAACTTGCAGTAGTAAAAAAGAAAAACTTAAATGTAGCTCCACCGGAGCTGGCCAGTGACTGAAAGCTTGAACATTCACAGACAAAATCCTGGCCCTGTTAAAGGCAATAAGCAAAGTCTCACTGATTTTAGTGAGCTCTAGATTTCTCCCAGATGTACTCTGAAAAACGGTCAAAAAAATCACCCTAGAGGCAAAGCCAAGCATTCGCATTCCTGCTTCTGTAAGGAACCAAAATTCTCTTAACCCCCATTGCATGAAAACCACCCCCGTATCTAATGTAATTGCTTTTATCTTCAAAAGCATGGCAACTGGTCCAGAAAACAGATCAAGAGGCTTGTTAAATGTTAAACAAGTTACACACTTCTGTCTCTCCCTTGTTTCCTCCTGTTTATTTTAAAGGGGAGCTTTTTAATCCAAGAACCTAATTCTCATCCTGCAATGCTTCAAGTGAGTGAGTTATGGGCATTACTAGGCCGATAAAATACTTACAGGATTTTTGAATTAGTTTTACCTTTTCTAAAATCATCAATTCTTAAAATAAAGAGAGAGGAATATCCGGTGGAAATGTGGTTTTTTTCAAAAGGAAAAAGACTGCACCTATATTTAGTCCCATTCAATACAGATCGTTTCAAAGCAAAACTGTAAGTAAAACTCTTAGACAATACTATATAAACACATTATTCAAGCTACATTCTGGATCTGATTAATTATAACAGGAGATCAAATGTTAACAACTTAAGAAACTTCACTCCCATCTACACATATGGAGACTTTAAAAAGTACTATCATTTCAGAGTAATAAATAAGAGCTCTCACCTAAATTATACACGCATTATCTTTTTGTTGCTTTAAAGGTGAATGCACAATACAGAGTTTTTACTGGAGGCTCATTTGATAGAAGTTGCCCATATATGGCCTATGAGAGAACTGAAGAGGAAAATTGTCCTTTAGAAGAACATTTCATTCACATTCCTGTTCTGTTTTCTGTACAGCAGTTATGCTTATGACAGGTATGCATTCCTGCACTACTTACAATGTGTTTTTATATGAAAAAGACATTAATATTCATTCTTAGCTGAAAACATGTCTTGCATTGCTGTGAGTGTTAAAGTAATTCTCAGTTTTGTAACAGAATAAGGCAGGCCGACTTTCTCAGTATTCAAAGTACAAATTCATTTTGTATCCTTACCATTTTTCTTCCAGTTATTTTCTCAAATACTGGAAAACTTCCACTAAGCTCTACATCTTACAAAATGTTTATGGCCTGATAACAATTACCGCAATTTTCAGTATAATCAGAACTGCCACATCCTGTAGTCACCAATTTAAGAGAAAGGGAAAAAACATCTCCAGTCCAAACCATAACAAAGACAGTCCAAGCTCATTCAAAATGAGAGCAAGCAAGAACACTGGCATGTGTTCCCAAGCTACCAATACAGACTTTTATATGCCACCTTATAAAATCCACTAATGGAAGTGAATCCTCTGCTTGAGGTTTCAGTTATTTTCCTTTTTCCTTCCCTTTTCCAGAAGCAGACATAGTGGGCCAGAGTTTCATTTTGAATTAATAGTTCAAGAGATCAAAATTAAGATGGGAGACTTACTAGGAGAGAAAGCCTAGTATTTTTGAGAAATTACAACTACAAACCAGGGCTGAAATCTACTTCCATGAGCTTTCTTGGTGCATGATTGGAGTTGGGAGAAACACCTTTTGCTCAAGAAGTCTAGCATCAACCAGTAACCTACCTCTTTTGCAAGGGCTCAGCAGTACCCAGACCCTGAATTTGGGAGATCTCACACTATGTAACATAGAGGAAGGAGGAGAACAGACACACGGCATTGCTCTTACTCTTGCTTCTGTGCCATATTTGAACCAGAGGTAGACAGGATTTGTATCACATGTCACTATGGCATTCTGTTACCTCTAAAGATATGTTATCTTAATGATGCCACTGCATCCACCATTCACAAATGGATGCCAGAAACCAAACTATAGTCTTACATATTCTGATGGCTGTAAGTAAAAAAACCAAAGGATATTCCAGAATTCAAAATGTCTATTCACCTATAATACCTGTCGCATCTCTATCCCATTCACAGCACATAACTCAAAGAAAAAGTTTAACTTTTCCATTTACTTTGCTTCAGACAACGGCAAATATGTACAAAGTCAGAAGTCCTAAACACAACTAGAACAGAACCTCTCTAAATCGTCATTGATCTTAAATGCTTCACATAGACAACAAAATGGCTAGCCAGTCCAAAATAGGATGAAAAGCCATGACATGGACATTGATAAATACAAATAATAGAAAACAGGTCAGTTGAATGGTTCATGCTGTTTGACCTGTTAAATGTATGTATTTTTCTTCCGTCACAATCAACTAAAGCTTCAAAACAAACCTACTTTGCTTTGGAAGCAAAAGAAGAAAACCCTTTCATTTTGAAAATGGTTAAACAGGAAAAAGCAGTTCCTGGATTTTTTTTTTTTAATTGGACTACTCAAAGTAAGCTTGTTCTTTAGATAAGTTCATTTGCTTTTCATTCTATTGTAATGTTTTCCAACAACAGATGTGTAATCAGAATATATCTAATAAGCTGTAATTGTCATTTCCAGAACTGACAAGAGGAGGTATTTGATTGGTGTCAGAGCTCAACAGAGCAATGACTTGCCTTAAGCAACTGCTGACTCCTGAAATGAGTCTCAAGGCATCAGCCCTGCACCATGCTCTCCCCCTCTCCCCTACCCTCCTAAAAACCATCCCATTGCACACTGACATCACAAGGCAATTACCTCATCTGAAAGGTGACCTTTCTTTTCAGCACTTCCATTACCTTCTTTGCGTACTGAATTCTACATTTCTCACTAATTTCCCTTGTGTCCATGGACATGCTCCATGTTTTCTTTAGATGTTAACTTCACATTTGCACATGAACAGGCAGTCCAGGGAAACCTTCAGAAAGAAAGGCAGAAGATGTGATAAAACTTGGGAGTTTGGGTACTCCTGCATGCTTCATCCTGCTGCTAGAGAAAACAGTTTGCTGTAGGTCTGATGAGACATTGCATTATTCTTAATGAGCTAAGACCATATAAATATTTCTGCATAATATAATTTCTTTCTAGATTATGCCTGATATTTAAAATGTAGACCACATGGTTAGGGTGGTTTGTATAGAAAACAGGTATAAAATGCTACAATGATGACAGCAGTACTGACTACTTGAAAAACTATCAGCGATTTTTTCTACATTAATTTTAAATTTTTTCAATACTGTCTCATAACAGCATGACTCTGAATTACTACCTTAAGATAGCAAGTGGACACTCCTGTGAATAATCACTTTTCAGATTTCAACTGCATGATTTCCATAAGAAAGAGACCAGGCAATAAACCCTCCAAAATGTTAGGTAATGTTTCTAAAAACATCTTTGTTTCTAAGGAGCTCAAACATGTAACTTGTGAACTTGCACTTAAACAACTATGAAAAATGTTAATGCATATATGAAAAAAAATAAAGTGTTGGCATATAACACTCCCAAGAAGAAAAAAGTAGTAAGGAGAGTCAAAATTTCTTTTTTTTTAACTCTTTCATTAAGTGAATTGACAAAGTTACTAGCTGCTAAAGAACCTAAACTAGTTGGTATAAGCCTTGTATAATATGCTCACTCTTCTAAACTTAGCTCAGGATTAACAAGTAACACTAATCAAGGTTGAAATATGGAGACTGTCTTACTGGGAGATGAATGAATAGTTACAGAAATGGGTCTGGACTTTTTGCTTATATAAGGGGTCAACCAGACAAAAGCTGTAGCTTTAGGTTAAAGGTACATACTAATGAAACAGGTGCCACCTTCTCCCTTTTCACCTAGTACCAGAGCATTTCTAACACAGTATGGTTTTGTCTGCTGCTTTTTTTCACTGCTGTGACACTGAAGTGACTTGAAGGAGGGTGAAGCCCTAGTTCTTTAACCTGTTGCAGAAACCTCTGGAAGAGAACCAGCCCTCCAGCTAACTGCATATGTGATTCATGGCTAACAACAGTTCCCTGGTTTATCCTTCCTTCTCAATATTGTTAAGAAAGAAAGCATATCCCTTTTGCAGCTAACTCAGAAAGAATTATGATCTCTTTAGCCTCCTTGAAACTAGGACAAGGCAAGGAGTCCTTTGGATTTGAAAGTTCATAAGTCCTGTGAAAAAGATTATGTCTAACCAGGTTAGAAGGTGTAAGTAGTGGTAGTCCCTCCTCTGTGTAGTGTGTCCAGGCCTGGTGTGCCTAGCACTGAAGACACCTGAGCAAGTGACCAGTGCACAGCCCAGGACAGCTCTGGAGTGCTGGACTCACAGGCTGGAAGCTCTCTCTCTGCCAGCTGATACACAGCCTCATCCAGAAGGACACAGGAAAAGAAGGATCCCATTCAATGTCAGCAGAAATGGGCTCAACCCTGTTCATTTTGACTACTGTGCATCACGAGCAAATCCCATGTACTATGTTCAGGTGACCCAGGGGCCTCTGAATGCAGGACCTGCTGCAAGCAGAAAGCAGTGCTCTGTCTGTAATAGAGAGTGATGTTCGATGTGTCAGGACTCAGCAACACTGGGTACAAGGAATGACTGGATTAGGCAGACTGGTGAGTCTCTTCATCATGGAGCACTTGCTGCTCTTTGCTGACTTCTTGCAGGCCAATGAACACAGTAATTGACAGAATCAAGCTCCCAGGTGTAATCAGGCTCAGGAATTCACTGACTACATACAAATAGATGTATCCCATTGCTTTGGGCACCTACCAACAAACACGTACACTAGATGTCATTCAGATGTAGGGCATCAGACACAACTTTAATAACTTTTTTTTTTTCACTTTCTGCAGCACAGATAAGGAGCTTTATGAGTTCCACTGGCATAATCAGGCCTACTGACCATTACTTAGCTTGTGCTAGCCTAGAAAATCAAAATTACTTCATCTTCTTTAGGAAAAAGTTCTTCACTAAAAGGGCAATGAAGCACTGAAACAAGCTCCCAGGGAAGTGATCAGGGGCCCAAGTCTGTCAGTGTTCATGAAGTGTGTAGACCATGCTCTTAGACATATGGCCTGCCTCCTATGTGGAGACAGGATTTCGACTCAGTGATCCTTGGGGGATCCCTTTCAACTCAGGATATTCTTAAGCCAAGGAGCTGGTACTGGGTGGCTTTGTAGTGTAGTTATAGAAGAGATCTCATTCATTGCTCTAGTCCAGTAAATGAGCTTCACATCCCATAAATGATCCTTTCATGACAGACTGTGATCGACACAAACTCTGTTAAGTCTGTAATTTTTAAAGGCTGCTTTTGAAGGGAACAAACTGCTAAGGAGAGGTAGAATCAGCTGGGACAGCTGTGTCTCAGTATAAATATTTTGCTGTTATACATGGACTGTCATTAACTTCTATATGAATGAAAGTTTTACAAATGGAGGTTCCCTCTCCTTCAAAAATAAAAATAAACAACCATGGGTGAGTCAGCGTAAATTTCACATTGTAAGCAACAGAGTTCAATGTGTTAAAAACCATTAATCATGTTGAGGTCAACCAGTGATTTACATATTTCCTCCCCAAACTCTGTCTTGCGGGTGATCTGTATCCTAACAGGTTTTGTATTGCTGAGTTGTAAAGCATTCCTGATGAATTGTTTTTGGCACTCAGTCCAAAGCCTTGAAAGACCAAGTCCTTGAAAATAAAAAGCAGAGCCTTTCTTGAACATTAGCATTGGAAACAACACTGGAACACAGTCTGCACTGTATGCATAACAGAAGAAGAGCCTGTGGCCTATGCATAGGTTCGTCTGTGACATCAGGGAGAGTCAGGATGCTATCAGCAGTGTTATAAAGCAAAGCCATTAATGAAATGAGAGCACATTTGAAGGAAAGGTGATTAATATTCAATTTATTCCTCCTTCACTCTGCCACAGTAACTGCAGGACTTGTTAATACCTCTCTAAGTCACACTATCTGAGAGTGACCCAGTCCATCCTCCCTGCTGTCCTGTTGCTTTCCCTGACTTTCCTTAACTTCTCACACTCCTTAGTTTCCTCAATTTTTTGATATAAATGTGCCTTACTCTCCTACACTGTATGAAGAGGAAAGATATAAACCCCCCTCTAGCTTCCATCCTTTTCTCCTGCCATTTCAACAGTTGTCATGGACAGTTATATTAAATTCTCTCCCACTGACTTCACCCTTCACTCAGTCCAGTCTGGTTTCTCCCTTGGATTTTGTCCTTCCAGATTCAGTGAAGCACACCTCATAGCTGAATCCAGATCTTCTGGATCCACCTTCACTGTCCCTCAAATTTCATATGTTTTTAGGAACTCCTTGTCATGCTTCTTCTCTTTACATCCATCCTTCCTTTGCTTTGTGCCTCTTGATTAAGCATTCAATATGTTATCCAATATCTCTCCTTCTTTTTCTTTCCCACTTTCAACAAAAGACCCTAAGACTCCATCCTCTGTCTATGCCTCTTCTTCTTCAGCTTCCGTACCTTTTTTTATCTGCCATTTTATCTTTATCTTTATTCCACTTTATCTGCTTATTTATACTTTAATCTCAATTATTTCTCTTGCTTTCTTCTTACATCATGACAACATTTTCAGGTTTTGATTTGTCAAGAGCTTTCAAGTGTCCATCACTTCACATTTTTGGTTTTTTATGTGTTTGTTGTTTCCACTAATTTTCCACTTGTCAAACAGCCTTGGGTCAAAGCTCCTCTCCTAGAGTTGGTGTAGTCTTCATCATGAAAACAGATCACTTATCTATAAATTCTGCTTTCTGTCAAACTGAACTTCAAGAGTTTTGTATAGCCAATGGATATACCCAGGAAAATACCCTGTCTCACAGCTAGAAATAATGTGTTTCAGAGAGATTGGCCAGGTAAAAAAAGAAATTTAGTATTAAATTACATCTCTTTCAGGAATCAGAAGAATGCAACTAGAGTTCCATTTGCAATCCAGACAAAGTTCTTGTTGTGTATGGAAGAGGAAAACTCATCAACATTCAAAATAGGTAACATTACATTCTGCAAGTAAGTAACACTCCTAGACTGCACAGGACACAGAAACTTTTTTTTTCTTTCTGTTTTTGTTCTCTTATTATATAAGATTATTGTCTGAGAACTGTTAGAGTATTTTTAGGCAATAAGAGCAATATCTGTAATTCACTGTCATATGGCACTGTTAGATGGTATGCAGTACAGTTATACCTCATCTACACATACTTTGTCATAGTTTATTTTGTCCTTCATTAAACCACCCAGGTTTTCCTAAATTACCTGTAATCAATAACATAAAAAGAAAATTCTACTATTATCAGACAAATAAAACTGCTTTTTAACTAATAATTCCTTTCATGTCTAAAATTTATAGTATTATTGTGCCTTATGGCTGAGGGTTTAGGTGGGTTTGATTATGCAGCCTAATATTTCATAAAGCTTACAACTTGAATAAAAGATCATTTCTCTGTTTTCACTAGAGTCAATTTATTCCTGGATTTCAGAAGCTGGATCAGGCACCTATTTTGTATGATACTCAACTTCATTCATCATTGTTATCTACCATTCAGCCTTCACCACTTAACTAGGGTTGTAACTAAACAACTCAGAGAAAGTTAAAAGTCATTAAAAATCATAGCTCTACTCTAATGAGATAATATATGGCAAATAACTATTTATAACATGAGACAAGTATTGTCTGCATAAGTATTAACAAACTGTAATGAAGGAAATTTGATAAAATTCTTCAGTCTTCATTCCAACAATATTTTAAATATAATGTATAGTAATTTTAAAAAACAGATATGGATTTGTTCATAGTAATTACAATTTCACCTATGATTGTGAAAAGGGCTATTAACAGGGCTGTGAGGATCATCTCCTTCAGTCATATGATTACTTTCACTTAGTTATTCCACTTTTTGTTTGCTTATTAGTCCATGTCATGTCTTGTCCCTTTTTGCCATTCAGTACTCAGAAAGAATTTTCTATTCCGTGTTTATAAATAACCCAGCACAACAGGATGCCAATCCTGGTTATGAGATTCAACTTCTAATTATAGTGACTTATCTTTATTTATGGCTGACCACAAGAACAGTCCCATTTAAGTCTGAGTTAAATAAAACTGTAAACGTTGCTGTCATACCCTTGTTTTTGTGATAGAAACTGCAAATTAAATGAAGGCTTTAAGCATCATAATTTTCTCTCTCATGTACAAGAGAACATGTTTTTATATCACCTCTCACATCAATAAACTGAATGTACCATTTAATTCTTCAGAAAAACTAGTGATCAATGTTCCACGTTGAAATTCCTGAGAAGCACTATGTTAGCCTCTAACCTCAGCTGCCCCAGTATCTGCTGGGGGTAAGTGGATGTAGCAAAAAATTTCTTGGTCGTTCGAACTTGCCAGTGGTCTGAGTTAGAGCTTTCCACGTCACATCTGGCTAGCTGTGACCCCAGAGGGCTGCCTGCCAGCTGGGATTTGCCAGAACATCGTGTGCTTTGGACATTCCCCTGTTCCCACAGTAACGTTTTTGTCAGGGGTTGCAGGGAATGTGCTAAGCAATGAGAATACCCAGCTGAGGAGACACGGCAATTTTCCAGATATCTACAGTGCAGAATAAAGAAGCTCAGACTGACACCCTCCAAAACAGTTTGAAAGAGCAAACTCTCTTATTCTGTGATTGAAAGACCACACCACACCAATCCTGGCTCTGAAGAAGAGAAGCAAAAATGTTGCTTATGAAGGCATTCCTATTTTAATTAATGTAATAGCTAAGATAAGCACTGCTAATCTGTGACTGTATTCAGACAGAGAGCACTAAGGTAAATCCAGATAACAGAGCATCAAGCTTCCAGGGCACCATTCTGTCTTAAAGCAGTACTATCCATAATTTGCATTATTTTACATCTGTTTATCACTTTCCATCAGTGGAACATCTTGTTTATAAAATCACTGTAAATAAAATGAGATATTTTGTGATAATGACATATTTTCACACTTCTCTTCGCAAGGTAAATTACCTACTTGAGACAAGCCTGAGTCAATACTCAGCAGTGTGTGTAGAATTATGTTTTTCTCAAAAAAACAAATGTTTTTGAATAAAACTTAAAACTGAGGCTCTGCCAAAAGCACTTAAAAATCCCAATCCATTTTAAACGAGGATCAGCTACCTCAGATCGTTATCTCCTGCTCATTCACTTCCTGTCCCAAACCACTACCCAGGATTGCACAACAGCATCGGGTGGTTATTGAATTGCTTTCCCATCGATCATGACGCTCCAGCGTTGTGCCTCTGAAGCTGTGAATAGTTTTGCAAATCCCTGATGAAATGCATAAAGCACTTTGGGGGAAGGTTGATAAATGAAAGCTCTGTAGAATTTTTTTGTTTAGCAGAAGAGCTTAATGGAGCATGATCATGGTGGGCGGTGTGCACCTTCAGCGGGGTACAAGGGGGAAAAGAAAACTATCTCACTGAGAAAAAAGGAGGAGACAGAGACAGTCAACACAAAAGCCATGGACATTTTAAGAGATGATTTCTCAAACAAGCATATTTCAATATTCAGCACATATATTTTTCTATTGCTTTGAAATTGCATCTGCTTTTTATAAGAGTAGGGTGATTATTATATAAGAAAAGCCTATTTGCCTGAGTATGTGGTTACACATTTTCTACTGACTTCACAAATTGTTCAAATTTCAGTATTTGTTGGCTTCATTATAAACCAGTGTTATTACTGGCAGCTACTACAAGGTATTAAAAAGATTTTTTTTATTGTTACTGTAGTGTGGCATTAAGGATCAGAAATTCATCTTAAATAAGTGAAAGCTGAAAGGGCAGAAGTCAATTTACATTGTATTTCAATTTAAAATCTTACTATAATAAATTTTATTTACTCACAAGGTCAAGGACCAAACAGATGCCCAAAATGTGTGATGACTTCTAAGATCTCATCAGCTACATGTCTCCAGTTCAAACCAAATCATGCCTGATCACTGCACTTAGATCACCCCTCTTTGGTTCAGCTCCTACCCAGGGCACTTTCCGGACTCATGTAGGACTGGTTTTGGTCTTGTAGTAACTGAAAAAAAATTTCTACCACAATCACCTATGAACACAAAGCAGTAGAGAGGAACCCACACCATGATGAGCTGTGAATACATAAGCCGAAGATTTTGCAGAGGTCAAAACAACAATAAACCGCCCTATTTTTGACAAGTTGCCCACTGTTGGATGAGACGTTTCACTGTTACATTTCTGCTAGTGTGACACCCTCTGACAAAGCAAGGAATCAACAGATTTCAACCTTCTGCTTATCTAAGCCTCCATGGTACCCAGCACCAGGCAATCCTCTGACATGAACACAGGCTGTTTTGTAGCATCAGAGAGGGAACACGTGGCTTCAGGTATTGTTTTCAGAGGAAACAGTCTCGGAAGGACCATTCAGGTCATTAGATCCAGCCCTGGTTCTCATAAGCCCAAATTCAGGTAACTTTTTAGATAAATCACCTCAAATAATCTGTGACTAGATTTTTTTTAATGGGTTTTATTTCTCTTATTCTTTTTGTTAGAAGAAATTCACTGCTCTGAGGACTGAGAACTTTCTCATTTCCCGTCTAACTACATTTTTATGACCAATCTATATCTTTCTGGTTTTCATGTCATTGCAGTTCTCAGCTTTTAACTTCTCTTTCAGTGAAAACCTTGAATAAAAGTGGATTTTTTTTCTCAGTGAAGCCTCTGCTACATCATTAGTTCTTTCACTTACTGTAGCTATTCCGGTGGCATCACTATCATGAACAGAGCTATTTTCAGGAGAGCAATTTTCCAGCCAGACCTGTGCCTGGAATCCCCATTGAAGTCAAAGGGCTGCCTGTTTTCCCATATGTGGGTGACCAAACTTGAAATAAACTGAAGTTAATAGTAACAGCACCCTTCACAAAGATCAGGTAATCCATATACAGACTCACATTCAGCATTTTGAGGAAAATCAGATAAAACTCCAGTCCCAAAGCACAGGGGTTAAATCTCTGTCACTATTTCATCAGTAAACTGAAACACAAAAATATGGTCTATAAAATCTACAATTATAGACCCAGGTAAACTTTTTCCTTCCCAATACTAAACTAGAATTGTACAAGCATATGAACTTTTAAGGCAGGAAACCTGTGCCTACATTCATCCCGGTAAACTGAGACTGCAGAATGTACCCATATGCATTAACAAGTAGGAAAATTTCAGGCCGAAGAATAAACACATACATGAATGTTATGCAAGCTGTTATTTTTAAGACAGTACAAAAACATAAATTATTTTCCTGTCTTCTAAACTGAAGTGTTCAGAGAACATGAGAATTGTTCATAATCTGAAAGCCCTGAGTACATACAGGGGCTCCCTAACATTTCAGACACCAAACGCAAGGGCTAAACTGTTTCACTTCATAGTCACATTGAGTGCTAAAGTCAGCCACCTTGCATCCTTGAGGGCAAAGCTCATCTTATTGGGTCTGCTCTCAGGTACAAGACATTGAGAAAAATCAGGTTTAAGGTCAAATGTGGTGGGACAAAAGGACCAAAACCAAAACCAACAAGACCAGCAAATGAAGCATGCATCTCAATTTATGGCAGCACTATGTGCAGACTATTAGAAAGTATATGTCCAGTTTGCTAAGTATTACCAGGAAAAGAGAGAGGAAAAGGCAGTCAGAGAAGTGCATGGCTTTCCACAGCATTACTAGCTTGGATAAAATTCCAGTACCTACTGGTTTCACTAGATTTGAGACAGCATTTGTAATACTATTAAAAGCAGTGTCAGACTCTCAGTAAGTTGTCACAACTTCAGCTCTGTTCTTGGGTAAGGACACAAGATACTCACTGAGCTCAAACAAGACAAAAGATTATCAGTTTCCCGTCAGTAAAACGCTGCAGTTGTTCAAATGACAGGTTATTTTGACACCTACTGGCCAACTCAGAGTACAGCATTGTTACATTTCCAGGTTGAGACAGTGCCAAGAGTATGGAGATGTTTAAGCCAGACACAATAAAGTAAAAACCTTTTTACTGCCTTTTTTTGTTTGTTTGGGGTTGGGTTTTGTTTGGTTTTGTTGTTGGTGGTGGTTGTTTGGTGGTTTTGTTTGGTTTTTGGGGGGGGGAGGGGAGGGTTCCCCCTAATGGAAGTCAACATATGGTTGGAAACAGGAAAGGTAGAACAGACTACCGAAGATCCCAGGCTAGTCTGAATCGCAGGGTTAGTCTAAAATAATTTTGGGGGATACAGACAGGGAGAGGAAGAGGAGAGGGAGAGGAGAAGGAGAGGAAGAGGAATATGTGGACTGGGAAGCAGGAGGCCACTTGGAGAATCCAACATTTACATTTGTAAGCACTGATGTGGTTAATGGCTCTAAAATAGCTCTTAGGCATTGATGCATGAAATCCATTGCCAGGTCCAGGTGTTGAAAAAGGCCTTGACTGATAAGAAAAGGGTGGTCAGAATTGAGAGTACTAGCAATAATATAAACAACTGCCATTTGCAGGGAAAAAAGGATTAATCACCACTGGAAACTAATCAGAACACCATTGCCCCTAAATACTGTTACAGGATTATTAGTATCAGGGTCCAGACGGAGAGATGTATGCTGTATATTACATGTCAGCTAAAATATATCATTAAAGTAAAATCTAGGGGGGCAGGATGGAAAGATTAATGAACCTCATGAGATCTTGACACCTGGAGACAAAAAACATGGTTATTGTCAACTCTTCCACCAGGCTACAGAATCAGTAGGTACAGACACAAAAAGATGATCCTGCCCAACTCATTTGGTCTGCAAAATGGAGAAATTATTAAGGTCCAGCAATAATATTTTTTCAGAGAAGGACTGAGAGCATTCATTTAAGTATCAATTCTGGATTTTCCAATCTTCTTTCCAGGCACTTCCACACTCCACATTTCCCTGTGCACCTGAACAGACGAGGGGTCCCTCATTTCAAGGCAAAACAAAATTCAGAGAAAAGCTCAGTTGAAAGCAGAACAATTTTTCCACCCTTCAGCTTGTTCCAAGACAGTCTTTTGGATTTAGCTACATTATAGACAGTGTAAGCTACAAGTCATAACATCATTTTTGCAGGTAAGGAATGCTAGCAACTTATTACAAGAAAACAAGCAAGCAAGCAAAACATATTTGCAAAGTTAATTTTTTTTTACCAAGGAAATTTAACAAGTATCACTTAACTTGTCATATACCACATCATGCAGTGAAGAGGGGTGAGAAATAGTCAAAAAAAGATAGACTTTAAAGTAAGTGTTGAAAGTTAGTACTATCCCACCTTAGCCAGCCAGATTTGGACATGCAGCAACTGTTTAGTTGGAACATTGAAGAAATAAAGAAAACTTGATGAAAAGAGATGGACAAGTTCTCCCAACCTGAAAACTTTTGTGAAAAATCTTCCTGGTGAACATTGGTAGTAAGAGGGATAAAAGTTTTCAGAATGTTTATTCCTTCCCTCTTTAAAACTTCTATATTATGTTAGGGGCATTTTATGTTTTTTAACTGTGTCATGAAATGGAACCCTGTTCTTCAGGGATAAGGAAACTTCTCCAAACACAGCACAGTAACTGGCCCATATTTCACAGAGAGTGCTGACATTTTCATATGAATTTCTACCCTTCCTAGTCCTGTTTCTTTACTACTCTCAACCTTTTTTTTTTTTCCTTTCCTTTCCTTTCCTTTCCTTTCCTTTCCTTTCCTTTCCTTTCCTTTCCTTTCCTTTCCTTTC
>JAAGNO010010957.1:34735-76915 GCA_033439905.1 Ceryle rudis | reverse complement strand
CAGGAGGCGGGGGCCAGGGGGGGTCGGTCTCTGCTCCCAAGGAACAAGATAAGAAAAAATGGCCTCAGCTTGCCCCAGGGGAGGTTTAGGTTGGAGCTGAGGAACAATTTCTTCCTCTCCAGGGCTGTCCAGGCTGCCCAGGGCAGGGGTGGAGTCCCCGTGACCCCTGGAGGAGTTTCCAAGCCCCCCGTGGAGCTGTGGTGCTGAGGGCGCTGGGTCAGTGGTGCCCTGGGAGTGCTGGGGCAAAAGTTGGGCTTAATGATCTTGAAGGTCTCTTCCAACCAGAACAATTCTATGTCACCTTTTGGGACTTAGATTTAAAAATAAAAGTACAATACTAAGGAGTTCTTCCTTTTACAGGAGTTTTTCTTTATCTGGAATATATCTTATGCTCATTTCCTTATAAGTATATCATGATGCTGCAAAAAGAACACTTTCTTTTATGGCTTTGTCATCCCATGCCAAAAATTCTAGTTTAGAGCTTTTACTTTCTCTATATCAGAATTGGTTTTGCCAACCTGATTCCCGTTGACTTCTCGCGTTATCCTTTTCCTAATTTCCTTCTGGTATGACTTCATAACCACATCTCAATGATGGTGAAAAGAATTAACCACCTGCAAAAATGCCTGAGACTTTGCTAGAAGCCTCCTAATAGCCTGTTATGACCTCAGAAAAAATTGTGGAGGCAGATGGCGATGTGGACGGGCTCTGCTATGGCCCATCATCCCACTTGCCTTGCTTTGGAACAGTAGCACTGCTCAAGTGTGATTTCACCTTCTGTCTCTTCAGCTTGGGACTCTTTTAGACTAAAAGGTTTTTTGGTGGTTCATTGCTCTTGTGATAGCCCTCGGGCATTTCAACTTCTTTGCACAACAGAAGTGACGGTGTTTTGAAAGCTTGGTTTGTACTGCTTCCAAAGGCCACCTGTGCTGTGGGTGGACTGTCCTTGGTCTAAGTCTTCTCTAACCTTCTCAACTCTGCTGTCCCCGGGTTGTTTGGGTTTTTTTTTTTTAATTATTTTGTGTGTGATTATGGAGTGTGCATTAAACACAGCTTTCTAGCTTGAACTGTCAGCACAGATCAGGAGAGAATCTTTTAGCTATTAGTAATAACCAAAAATATGCCTGATCCCTCCAGAGTGACAGCTAAGACCTCACCCAACCCAAATGGAGTCAACAAGGAATGGTGAGATGGTATCTGAAGTGTGGGAATGTAAACACAAGCAAATACTCTCCCACGAAATGCAGCCTCTACAGAATTTCTTCCTAAATTTCAGGCTCCATTGAAGAGTCTTCAAAAACCAAAGGGAGGGTCTTGGATCTGTCTTGGGATTTACACTGTTCTTGGCTGCATATTTTTCACTTATTTTGACATAACTCGTACTGTGCTTACAGAATGATTTGCAGCCTCTGCCTGCGTTTAAAGCAAATTGAGTGTGCTCCCTATGCAGGCATTTGGTTTGAATTTCTTAAACTCCCAAACACGTGGCAGGGAAGTAGAGTAAGGAAATGGTCTGATGGTCTGCTTGGTTTTGATGCCTTCAGCCTTCCTCTGGTTGTGATCTTTGCCATAACTTCAGAGAAAGCAGTAACCTCCCCAGAACCAGTAACACCAGCAAGAAGATCTAGGAAGGGGTTTACACCACTGGTCTCATTGCATTTTTCATGTTGATGGTGGTGGTTTCGATGATAAAAATAACTGCAGAGATAGTTCTGTATTTGCTTTTCGGAGGTAGAGCTCTGCTCTGCGGTTGTTGCTCAGATACTTGCCATCGGGTGCTTGGTCTTCCATTGTTTGAATTTACACAATGCAGGCAGGCGGAGATGGAGTTTAACCTTTTTTGTTATTAAGTATTATGCTACGTATTTACTGTGGGGATAACAGAGTCCCACCCGTTCAGAGCTTTATAAATCTCACTTAAACCTTTCTTCGTTGTTTTGTCTTTCTAGTGGCATGCCGTGGGGGGTAGAATTCAGTTCTTGGGAGAACAATATTCTACAGAGCAACCCAAAACTTAGTTCTTTGTTATCAAGACAAGGTTATTTATGTGTTATATATTAAATAACAGAAAAATATCCTCATTGCCTTGTAAAGGACTGTGCGATATTCCCCACGTGTCGCACTCAATTGACACATGCCTGAGAATCCAGTCGAGGGTTTACGTGTCACTTAAAAAAAAAAAAAAGAACAACAAAACCCTATGGAAACTGGATACAGTCTGTGAGAAACTGCAACTTATTATGGTGTACCAGGAGGGATTTCCCTGACCATCCCTAACCCTACCGAGATGAGCGCGGGAAGGCTGGGATTGAGAATGAAACGGGGGCTCTAGAGAAAATGAGAAGTCCTTTAGGAGCTAATGGGCTCTCTTTCCGATGTACGACGCGCAACGCATCCTCATCTTGACGTTAAATACCCTGTTCTGGTTTTGCACAGCGGCCCCTAAACCTCTGTTGTGCTGTATGGTCACATACCTGTGCCAGTCTGCTACAGAATTTTGCACAGAAGAAAAAAACGGGAACGAACTAAACAGCTTGCTCATAAATACGTTCACGTGAATGTTTCTGTTTATTTGGTTTTGTACTTTGCCTGCTGGTCTCTCGCTTTCCCACAGCCCAATGGGAACACTGCTCTGGGTCTGTTTGTGTACTCTCTACCGAACCACTCTAAGTACTTTTCACTCTCTTTGTCAAGCCTTGAGAAACTTCTGCCATCGGCTTACGTAGAGGGCCCTGCCGCTGGAAAGGGGGAACAGAAATGGAAGGGCGTACTCAGCCGAGGAAATAGCTGGGAGCTGTTTCTGCTTTTCACTTGAGATGACGTTCCTTCTTCTGCAGCACCGTTGCCGAGTGCTTTGCAGGGAAACAGAAAAGGAGTGAATTTTCTGAAGGCCAAATTGTGGTCTGTATCTGAGATAATCAAGTGGTCTGACTACACGCTAATCCAGATAGCAGTGCAGCTCAGTCTGTTTGGTGTCAGGAGGACTTAACTAAATCCTTGATGCAAGGCAGAATTTATTAGCGTCGCAGCACCAGGATTCCTCTGCCTTTGCAGAGACTTTCAAGCTACCCTGAGTACTTACTTTCCCTTTTCAGGTCTTTTCCCATTATACCAGGCTGGAACAGGGCAGCATGAACAGGGTTTGCATAGTCTGCTCCGTTTCTTTTTTTACTTACGGGCTATCAGTTGGTAGTTAAGCATATTAAAAATGCTGCTTTTTCTGAGTGGGGTTAAAATGGAAAAAGAGATGGGTGTTAGTCTTGCTAAATTAAAAAAACCCAACAACTTCCTGACACCTAAATACTAACTGTAGTCCCAGGAAATAGATTACTGTTCATCGGACCATTCCACTCACGGTACAAAAGGAAGGAATAAAGATGAAGACGGCTTCAGTTTTTCCTTGCAGTCTCTTGGCACGTCTCCTTTATTACAAAATCCTGAAGGCATCTGGGATCTCACAAATTCAGGGATTAGCATGAAGGCAAACCAGCGTTGCATCAGCACAGACAAAAACCCCATTCTGCAGTGGAGGGAGCTGAGTCAGTAGGTGTCGGTGCAATGGTCTGATCCATTTCGGAGTCATCGTGACAGTAGGAGGAATTATTGATGTCACCTCCAGTGCAGCTTGGAGTTCAGCGACAATCCATCAGCCAAGGAGTCATTTGTGACGTTCGGATTTTGATCTAGCTGGTTTAGTGCTTGGGGAGAGAATCTTCTGGCTTCAGTCCACCCTCCTATCCTACTGTCGTGAGGTTGTAAAGTCATGTTACATTTCTATCCTGACATTGGATCATGAGGGTGGTTTGCTTGTTTCAGAAGCTTTGAGGAAAGGGAGAAAAGTAATTCTGCACATCCCAGATGCTTTAGTAGACGCGATTAAGGAAGCCCACTACCTTGATCCACCACATTCATGATTCCCACCCTTTCCACCTGCTCTCCTTGCCTTACCCCTACTTGTCTTTGTAGTTCTGCTCCATGCTAAGATGGCTTGTGACATTCTAGCTTGGGGCATAAACAGTGGAAGGCAGGATTTGAAAAATATACATGAATAAAAGGTCAAAACTCTCCCAGGAAAGAATAAAGTTCTTGGGTTTGTTTGGGTTTTTTTGGTTTGTTTGGTTCGGTGTTTTTTGGTTTTAATGCGTAGTTATAAAAAGCAAATTAACCTTTAGATTTTTGAGGAATTCACTGTGACAATGGTCCAGCTTAAAAATAACTGCTGCTCCAGCTGGAGTGTCCAGACATGCCCAGGTTTATTCTGTCGGTCCTGAGGATCACCAGATGTGTAGTCCTAGCTTTAAAAAGTCACGCTAACATTGCTCATCCATGGCAGCCTGCAGTAAAGCCTCCCACGGAAGCCATGTTACTCTGCCCTTGTGGTGGGTGCAGACGTGGAGTAAGTCTTCAGTGACTCCACAGTGAGGAAAGGAACGGGCAGGTCTCGCTTTGTGCATCAGCGTGGATGAGGAAGGACAAAGTGAACCCAGAACTGGGATTTCCTGCATTTTGCGTCCTCACTCCCCACAGAAGGAAGTAGCTTCAACAGAATAGTTTCTCCTCTCTGAGTTTTAATGAATACTAACTCATCGGGCTATGATAACAGTTGTGACTGCTCATAACTGACTTGGGTGCAGTTAAAACGATGGTTGTATTTATGGCCCTTGTAGGGCTTCATCCAGTCTCTGTGCAGAGCAAGTTCATTACAGCTCAGTCAGTCGGGGGCACTCTGTGCCCCACATCAAGGAGGTGACAGCCAGCGATGAAACCTACCCTGAGAGCCTGGCAAAGTCATGGGCTGCGTCGCAGCTTTTGAGGCACTGTTATTATCTACTGCCTATGGGCCTCGCTGGGTAAAAATCTGTCACGGTTTGGGGTCAGGGCGGCCCCGTAGACCTATGAAATTAACAGTATTTTCCACTCTTTCAAAGCCTTCCCACTATACAAACCCTTGCAAGTTAAGTCTCGTTATGGGAGAAAGGAAAAGGGACCTGGCTGGAAATTGGCTGGATTCTCTTCTCAGCTTTCTAATCACGAAGTGTGTTTATTTTACTCCAAAATCTTCCTCTTGCTAGTCGCTGTTTTCTTGGATTTTTATCACCTCAAACCACCGAGTTTCAGTACTTTAGACTGAGATTTTCTGGTCTCGCATCTCTACGTGCTGCTGCTGTGAAAACAAAAAACCTTTAATATCAAATATGCTGAAAGTCAGGGACAGAGAAGTTAAGTACCCTGGCCAAGACCTAAGAGAAAAGCTTAGTTTCTTGATTGCTAGCATTGTACTTGATTTCCCCCCCCCAAAATCTTTCCCAGGCCATGCCATAACAGAGTACCTTCCACCAGTGGAACTCAAGCTGTATGCAATTAATAATTCACGGTTTGTGCTAAAAGCAAATCAGAATTAATTTTGTATATTTTCTTTCCACCATTTAATACATTAGTTTCCCCATAAAGGAGGCTCTATATTGCCTAGCATGCGATGACTCATGTGTTATATAAGTAACTAAAACATTTTATAGTTTACAGAGAAGAATGTTCTCGCTCATTATGTGGATGAAAGGAGATTGCTACATTTCAAATGACATGTATAATTTAGACACTTACTTCTAGGACTGTGTTTGGAACAGGGAATGAAGAGAAACTAAAATGTTTGAAGTGACTTGAGTGCTTCATAGTTTTAATGTGACTAGCAAAATACACAGACTGATAACTTTTAAGCCTGCTAATGGAAGAATGGCTCTGAAATTTTAACAGACTTTTCATTTTTTTTTTTTCTAATACCTATTCATTTTAAGACAAAAGTAGAACTAGTATTTGTCACTCACTTAAAAAAAAAAAAAAAGAAAAATCTGCAAAGATCTCGTATTTTTTTCTGCCTGTAGTTACCTGCTGTGCCTCCAAAATGGGAAGAGGAATGGGGAATAGTATTTCAGAAAGATTATGTAGCTGGTGAGGAAAGCGGCCTGGCTGCTGCATTGGACTAGTGTTGGGAGATTATGGTTTGTTTTTTTTTTCTACCTCAGCTTTCTACGTATTAGACCTAAACTACAAAATAAGAGCATGGAATAGTCTAGATTTCACCAGGGCAGAGTTTATCCCAGTGAGAATTCAATAGCAGTATTGCCTGGAGAAATAGAGAATTCCGTGTGGCTGCGCACTGGGAACTATTGATGTAGTTGCGTTCTTTTTAGAATATGATGGCAAGCTAAAGGAAACACAATTTCTGGAACTTTGAACCCGAACAACCCCCAGATGCTACCCTGTCTTGCAAATGATCTTCACCGCCTTGCGTCCTTACGGGCTTTGGTGAACACGGGTCTTACTTAGAATGCAGGGTTATGATTCTAGCTTCTGTCTCCATCCCACTTCCTTATTTTAAACAGAACGAGACAGCAGTCTCTGCGTGGCATGCGCTGTTCTTGACGGCGGTTAGACTTGTGTATTTCTCCAGCAAAATGAGACAGTATTTTTTTGGAGATCTGTAAATTTTTTAAACAAATGTGGTGGTGAGATAAGCCTGCCTCGCTGTCATTGCTCAGAGGTTATGTCCTAAGTTTGGAACCTCCTGTAGAAATGAATATGAGATCTATGCCTTGGAAAAAAAGAAAAAAAAAAAAAACACACAAAAAAAAACCCCCCAAAACCAAAACAACCTCAAAACTGTTGCATTATTTATTTATATTCTGCTTCAAGGACAACACTTCTCAAGCCAAGAGATGACACGAAGGAGCCCTGGGCTGTATAAATATAGAATCTTTTTATTTTTTTTTTTGGTTAATAGATACAGTACAATTTTTGACTACATAAGAAAGCGTTGTTTTCAGTGCATACATTCTTCAGACAGACAGGAACACGGCAGACAGATATTCCTTAGTGTTAGTTTATTTTCTTTAAGTCCCAAGTTACTGGGTTTTCCCAGTTTTTCATTAGCTGCTTTGACAACTCAAGGTCTAAGGGAAAATGAATTGAGTAGTCGGGATGTGCTGGCTCCTGTGGCACAGGATGAGGAGGCAGGACAAGGGGACACTGCTCAGTGCATACCACACTAGTCTTCCTGTAACCACGGCACCTACGGCATCCTATTTGCTTGGGGTCCCAAATGACCCAGTCCAGCAGGTTTTCTTTTCCATGTTAACACAATATGAAAACAACACATATTTCAACCAAACAAGCCAGTTCTTGGGCTCAGCACTTACATCCTACACAGTGGCTGACTCTTCATAGGGCCAAATCCAGAAGTTCTCCCTGAATTTTACTTGCCTAGAAGGTGCTGGTGTCGTTACTTTAGCAGGATTCTGTTATATTTTATCGTTCTAGTATAGTAGAAAACCAGGAAAATGGATCCCAGGGTTTGGCCATTGCTGTTTGCAGGGAGGGACAAAAAAAAATCATTGCTACCATCTGTATTTTCCATTCAGATCATGATAAGAAAAAAATTATAGGCTGATGTCCGAGTACGATACTGATCAGGAGTACGATACTGTCAGGAAAACCTGATAATGCTTTACCTTGTTACGGAGCTATTTGCTAGTGATGTTTCCCTGCAAACATTTCCCAGTGTTGCCCAGTTGGTGCTGCTGGGGGCTAGAGACTGTTGACCCGAGCCCATCCACATTCTTACAGCTGTAATGGGGCCGCACAGAATTTGTAAAGCAAGGTAGGACATGAGAAGGCAGTGCCAACGCTCAGCGTGAAGGGTCATGAGAAGTTAAGTCATAAACTGGTGACTGGCCAGTTACAGGTTTATGTGCTGACTAACATTCCAGTAGTGTACAAGAGCATAAATGCGAAGGGAGAAGAGCCTGGCCACTCTAGGCTACCCCAGGTATTTGCCCAGCGGCTAACTGGAAAGCAGCGTTTGTATTAGTGGGATGTCTTAAGCAGAGCAGTTCGTGCCTGCAGGCAGCCCTAACTGTACATCTTCAGCATCTGACCTTCCTCGATATCCTGAGGAGATGGTGTGCGCCCAGCCTGCTGGTTAGGAACTTGGAAGAACCAAAGAGAAACCTCATTGTTTGAGAAAGGACCGGGAGAGAGTGGTGACTCTCTATGCGCATCTTTCAACTTTGTTTTGCTCCGGATACCAGTATTGAAATAGTTTAAGAAGCTTCTCTCATTCAGGGCAAGACACAGAGAAGCTTCTGGACAAACCAATATGTTTGGTTTTTTTTTTTTTTTCCAATATAGGCACAGCAAAACTAGTTTGATGTGAGAAAAGCTTGCTTTAGATTATCGAGTTCAGCCTCTGCAAGCACAGAATATACAAGAAATAGTAAAGTGAAGCGAGTCCTATACCTGATCTTATTCAAAAGGCAAAGAAAAGAAATCCAAAGGGACCGTGAAGAACAAATGTCAGGAAATAGATGAAAAGCAGACAAAAGAGGAGATGGGCAACCAGGCTGTTAAAAACAGCAGCCTGAGCACTACTGTGCAGGCGAAGGCACTTATCCTCTGCCACTGATGCGGCGGGTGATTGTTGGAGAGAAGACAACTCATTTCTCTGGTGAGCTCCGAGTTTCTCCGCCTTAATTCTCTGGGAGGAGAGGACAAAGAGGAGTAAAAAGAGGACAAACCAGTAGGAGTAAGCACCACTAAAGAAAACAAAGGTGTGTGTGTTAATACCAGATACCGTTGAGCTCAGTCGGGTTAGATAAAGCAGGTGGCTGACAGGAGTCGAGTAAGAATCCCTGAGAAGTCTGAAAAAATAAAAAACTTCACATCATTTAAACAATTTGGCCCCTTCTGATCCTGTAGCCAACACACCAGCCTTCGATTAAAGGGGAGGCAGTGGAAGTTCCTCAGCTTTACCATGAGCTGCACGGTGACGCTTCCAGGAATGAGATAAACCTGCCGGATTCCTCCAGATCCCTGTTTCCTAAACTGAAACTCATGTGGAGAAGAGGTGAGAGCCAAGAGAACTGCTAGGAAGTGGCACTAGTGGGGTACTGTAAACTGGAGCCTGGCCTGCAAGCATTAGTGAAATGTTTAGTAACAATACTTATCTCTGTTATGTCTGGGTATCTTTTTCGCTTTTAACTAAAATGTTACAAGTTTTACCATATAAATGAATCACTATATTTGTATCTAGTGGGTAAATTATATACATCATCGTAAGAAAAGAACAACAATTAAATTAAGGGAGGAGAGAAAAGGACAAACAAAATATTAGTAAATAAAATAGAATGCATATGTTCCATAATACTTTTCAGGCAGTACTTTTTGCTTGTTATATTTACTATAAGGAGGGGGGGCAAAAAAAAAATCATGTGCTCAAAATAAACATTGGACACACAGCTGCCCGAACACCATCTCTTGCCATTTCCAGAACACTTGCAGGCCATCGTTGCGCAATCACAGGCCGCCGCCGCTCTCTGAAGAGGTGGCCAGCGCTTCTGCTCGAGACGCCCGTTGATTTTGCCAGTGCAGAGGAGCCCTGCTGTGAGGCGGGGGCTGTCAGTGCACCCAGGGTTTTAAAATGTGTCTTGAGCACTTGGGCCTGCGCTCCGTGTTCCCCTCGCCTCCCGCGAGGCTGATCCCAGAAAGGGAACTGGCTGCCAGCGCTGCACTAGAGCGTCCGCTTGGCTCACGCTCAGGAACCGGGCGCCAGCTGCCCCTGGTCCTGCAGAAACCTCTGCAGTTTGTCCTTGATGGAGTGGAGAGATGATCTGCTCGGCTCTCTTAGAAGCTGGCAGTTCACCCAGCAGTGTTTCCCATTCTTTTGCAAAACAGAGAGCTTGCTTGGAGGGGTTTTTTTCCTATATATACTTATTTTAAAGTTTATAAGCAAAGATTTTTAAACGTTGTCATTTTCTTACCCTACAGAACAAGGCACAGTAACAAACCATTTCACACCGATGCCATTAACAGTAGAACCAGACAAACCATCCACACCTTTTTTTTTTTTTTCCTTTTTTTTCCTTTCTGCCACATGAATAAATTATTTCCAAAAGTAGTGATTAATTATTTGTTCAGAGCTATAGTTAATTTACTGTTTGATAAGGAAACTGACCCAATGAGCTTGCTGGAGCTCATCAGATGAATTTTTCCCCAGTAGTTTCTTCTGTTACATGACCAGCTCTACTTAATACGTAGGTACTAAAATACAGAGGAGTGCAAAACTGACCAGAAAGCAACTCCAGACCACAGCTATCTAGCAAGGTCCCCTGTCAACAAGGGGCTCACGAGTTGCTGCCGCTGGTTTCCTTAATACATCGAATCTGAAGTCAAGGAGAAGGAGAAGCTCAGTTCCCAAGAGCCTGTACTTCAGATGCTGTAGTGTTCACAGTTAACGTGTTGTGGGGTTTGGAGATTTGTTTTCCCCCTTTGATAATACCTGAGGCTTGTTTGTGTTTATTTCAACGTAACCCACTGTAACCAATCATCCAGAAATGCTTTCTCCGCCGCTGTGAGGGTGTTGAGGCTGCTTCACCAAGGTAATAGACTTGTTTTGCAAGTGCTGGATTTTATTTTTCCTTCCGTTTGTTGTAATCATGAAGAAAAATTATTTTTCTCTGAGGAGGTCAAATCAGTGTCAAGCCTAAGAAAGAAGGGAAGGGTTGTGCAGACCTTGGAGGAAGCTGCACAGAGAGTCATTTACAGACCTGGGTTTCTAACTTAGGAGGTTATAGCCTCGACTGTCAATGAACATCTTCCTCATCCTTGCTTCTTCTACTTGCAACCTAGATACTCTTCCCCTTCCTAGATTTCTAAAGTCAACTCTGATCGTTACGTAGTGCATTAAATGACAAGGATTATTTGCTTCTTTTTGAAGTTGTTGGGAGTGTGCGTGGGACCTGTTGCAGACCAGCAGGCCCTGCCCTGCCCGGCTTTTGGGCAGCGGGACAGCACTGAATTTCTCAGCTGTGAGAATTTGTGATCCGTTCGGTCCCGTGTGATCAGGCTGCAAAAAAAGCTTTGAATTCCCGTGAATCCATATCGGGTTTAGATGCAGAGAGCGTTGCATATCATACCACTATTAAACTTGACAGTCGGAGACAAATGTGTCGCGCGCGCTTGCAGTTTAACAAGGACTGGTATTCCCAGCGCCAAAGTGTCCAGCATCTGCCACAGAATCCAAAGGAAATGTTTTGGGTTTGTAAATAGCCTGTGTGCAGAAAGGAAGCATAAAAATGCTGCTTATCCTGCTGGCGCTTCAGGGGTGCTTGTGCCTTTAGGTGTAACTCTCGTGCTGTGAAGGAGGATTTTATGCACAATGTCCCAAACAAGTGCGTTGAGCTGGGCTGGGAAATCCTGTCAATTTAACCTTAAGAAGGTTCTTATTTAAGGCAGTGAAGTTGCCTTGCAATCACTAACAGATGCATCTCCACCGAGGTTTTCTGTTGCACGTGTGCTAAATAAACTGCCCTTTGAATGAGGAGAAAACACAGGCCCTGATGGCCCAAACGACCAGCCTGATACGTGAGCACTATCTGCTTTCCCTGGGCTGTAGCATTTTTAGGAGTGTATCCTATAGGCAGTGGAAATTTATAAATTTATAACCAAAATATTCTGGATTTCAAAATATTTCAGAAGTGTTTACAAAAGGTGGGATCCCAGGTTAAGAATGATGTTTCGGTTTGGGATTTTCACCAAGACATTCACGTGTGTGGCTGTTGTGTTCAGCTGATCCCTTCCAGCATCATACTGAACGATCCCTGCAGGACGTGGGCAGGATCAGTAGAATGAATCTTGTTTTCACAGCTAACTTGACATGACTCTTGGTGACTCTTATGGAATAAAACGTGAACGAAGGAACACGCAGATCTGCAAACGCCAATGTACGGTCCCAGCTAGGGGGGAAAGGAGTGGAAGCAGTTCTGGGTTACAGCTCCTACTTACTTGCGTGGGTTCCAATAGGCTTTTAAAGATAACAAAGGAGATGCTCTTAAAATGTTTCTATTCATGCCAGAGGTGTGCCAGGAGAAACATATGAACCATCGTCCTGTCAGATTTCCCTTCCATTTTCACCCAGGCATGGAGACATGTCGGAATCTAGCGTGGCTGAGAAGTGCAAGACGCCCTGGGTCGGGTTGGGCTGATTACACCGGCGGGGCCGAGTAGTGAATGACGGAGTTGTAATCTGGAGGTGGGCTGTGGCATTCCAGGTTTGGATCCATCGGAAGGAGAACGGAGTCTTCCAGTGTGAAGTCCATGGTGTCTTCTTCTACCTGCACTGCTGGCTGGTATTTGACAGCCTCACGCTCGTGGTCGGATAATATGGACTCTTTGCTCTTGCTGACAGCTCTCCGCCTGTTGAGAACAAACAGTACAGTACATCCACCTGGCCTCCATAAGGTTTTGCCTCTATAATTAATGGTCAAAATTATTTAAAAATCAATAAGACAGTGACGTTTTACAGCTTGGATAAGGGAACTCAATAAGGTTTTTCAAATAACTCAGCGTTTTAAAAGTAGATTTAGTAGGAAATCCGGGAGTCATCCTTTTGGCTTACCACGTTTCAGTGCACTGTGTATGTCTTAGTTATAAATGCACCTGTCCTGTACGTACCATGCTGTTGGCTTTCATTGTTCTGACACTGGTCAGTAAGAATTGGACTTTTCTGAAAGCAGAACTGAAGCCTATGACTTTTCTTTAAGTCTACAAAAGGATGAAATAACCCATAATCTATGCCAGACTCCAATTTAAAACGATACTGAAAGCAAGAGCGTGTGTTGAACACGCTCTTGTAGTGTAGGGCAAAATCTCTTAAGTTCTCCAACACTTGAAAATGACTAAACAGTGTGATGGTGAAGGGCAGTGTTTTTCAGGTTCCAACCGCTGGCCTGTGACTGATGCTCTCTTTAATAAGAGAGCCACCTTTCACTTTCTGCTGTCTTCCCTGATTATAGGTGATGAAGGCGGTGGGAGAGAAGCAACTTGAATCACGTGGAGCAACCCCGACATTAAAAGTAGGAGAACCCTGGAGAGGATTTGTGTCGCAAGGTGACCTTGAGGAACAGCAGGTGTCGTGGAGGGGAAAAAAAAGGTACTTTCTTTCATAGACTGCCTTAAAAATAATGCTCTGTTAAGCATGGTTTCTTCCATCTGAGGAATTCATTGGAAGAGGTCTGGATAATTTAGGGTTGATTCTCAAAAGGGCCCTGATGCCAGAATGGCTTTTGCACTTCTCTACTTTGCTTAGGACTCTTGAACATGCATCTGTTTGGGATGAGCAGCCTGGTTACGACATTGCTCGTGTCTCGGTTCCGAACGACTTAGGAGCGTGCCTGGGAGAATTTAACATCGGGCAATGCTCAAGAACTTTGTGTGTATATTTCCTGTATAAAGCTGCAGTCTAATGACCCTAAAGCAAATCAGAAGAATCAACAGTTCATGAAATAATTCTATAATTCATTGCACTTATTTTATTTGTACTGCTGCAGTGCTTGCAGTCCCCAACAGTCGATTGTGGATTCAGAGTGTGGTGCTTTTAGAGAGAAAGCAAAGCCAGCTCCTGCTCCAGGAAACAAAACAAGAGCTAAGAAACAAGAGTAATTGGAGGAAGGGGAATGAATATCATGAACAGGAGAAGTAGCAGATCCAGGACAGCAGCTGTGTGTGCTGTGATGTGTTTGTGATGGTACGGCAGAGAACTGCTGGAGGCTTAAGAGCAGGCTGCTGCTTGGTGTGACAGAATTGTAATGTATGGTAGACCCAGCTTCCTTCAGCTTCGAAAGGGTAAATATGTTCTAGTTATGTTATGCTGCTTTGACTTCAGAAGTTGTGTTATCTTGCCTCTGAATCTGGAACCTGTCATTCTAAGCCAGGAGCTGAGATGTTCAGACATCCACCTACAACTGCAGAGGGAGACTGGCTGCTTCATAGTTGGCCACTGATAGCATGCTGTGGTGGCTTTCCACAGCATGTTTGGGTCTCCAGCTTTGTCTCCAGACCCCTGACTTGTCAGAGCCAGCCCCCTGTGTCCTGTACGTTTAGAATAATCTTGGGTTCTGTGACTTCTAAACTGCAGAGGCAGAGATTTTTAGATGAAAGCTCACGTTACTCTGCTTTTAGACCTGCATGAGGCACTGAAACCAAACCTGTTGAGTGACAAAGCAGAAGTTCTAAACAGTAACTCTGAGAGCTTCAACAGAAATGTAACACACTGCTTGCAAAGGCAAAGTTTTTCCTCTTTGTCCAGAGAAGAACGTGGGTGGAATCTTCTTGTGCGTACGGTACATTTGGCAGCTGCCCCTTTCTATACACACACGCTTTCTCTGCGGATAATTTCTTCCCTGGCATGAGAAATGGAACCACAACTTTGCTTTGCTGTTTATTTATGTATTTTGCTTTTTGTTTCTCAGTTCTATTGACTCGTGTCAGACAGTTCCGTGGTTGCTCTGGCTTCTAATTTACCAGGTATTAAAGTTGTCAGTGGAGACAGAGAGAAGCTTGGAAGTATCCGTTTAACTTGACCCCCCAGCCTGCATATCTCAGAGTGCTGGAGAAAAAGAAATGTAATTAGGATTTATTTTGCCCACACAATGGTGAATTTTCAGACCTATGTAGACTCCCAGCAGGTGCTCATGTTGGGATTCTGCCCCTGTAAGTCAGGAGCTGGGATATCTGGGAGTGACTCTGCTTATCCCTGAAATCAGGCTGGTGTTTGAAGAAGGTCTCTTAAATGCTGACATCTAATATTTGCTCCAGAGGCAGAAATCTGATGATCTACGTCAGAAGCAAGTTTGTCATTAGCTATCTTATGGCAGACCAAAATGTAATTAACTTCTAAAACTCATTCCTTTCATCTACATGCACTTCCTAAATCAAAGCTATCCGAGGGTCTTTGTGCTTTTCCCTTTAATGCCCTGTATTCCGGACACTGCAACACACTCTGCTCGTGCTCAGCAACAGAGAAATGTACCTACGCTTGGCCTGTATACTGGAAAACGAGACTGCAGCATCCCTTTGCTGCCTGTCCTTGAAATCTCATTTGCGATGTAGAAACTGCCACACTGAATCAGACGTCAGTCCTGCCCCCGGCAGCGCTCGGTGCTTGATGCTCAGAGGAAAGCAAAACCCCCCTTTAAGCTCCGAGCCAGTTCTACTACCCTGCCTGAGATAGAAAAATTCTCCCTGAGCCCCACCGATAAACATTTGCTGATTGAAGGCATTAGATTTGATTAATCACACAATTATGCAGCTACAGAAGTTAATAATGGTAATGTAATTAAATAATTCCATTAAAAGCTAGCCCTTCCTTGGTTCAGCGCTTCCCCTGGGCTGGCATCACTGCTCCAAAAGGTGTTTCCTTACTGATTTTTGCCTCTGCCTGACTTCTGAGTGCTGCAGCTGCAGGAGGCGATAAAAGAGATGTGCAGTGTTGTTAAATCTGCTCATAACTGTGAATGTCTCAGCCCAGTCCCACCGGCCCCTTGGTATTCTTACCACGGCACCGTACTGAAGGTTAGGTGTGGGAATACTGTGATTTTCAGCCAAACCACCTTTGCTCACTGACCCAGACTGGTCCTGTTTTACCAAATGAGCAATCTGAAAACCTATTTGTCCTTACCAAGAGCATGCGCCGTTTGGGGCAGGGTAAAGGGGAGAGAGGAGCATCTGAATGCTGCCATCTCCTGACCTCCAACAGATTTTATAACCTAAAGGACCCTCTTTCCTAATGGGCACGTTTCTGTCGAGTGGTAGTTGGGAAAATGTGTTTTGTAGAATGTGCTGAGCTGGCTTCAGCCATGTTTCATAGGCCTGGACTAGAGTTAGCCAAGGGACAGCACTGGACTCCTCTCTCAGAAAGATACCTACAAGCTCGGGAGATTGATGGGGGGGAAGTACAAAAGTGATGAAAGCACTGGAGGAACCAGTAAGAGATTAGAAGAATGCAGATTGGTAGCAGCAAATCAATTAAAAGTGACGTTCCTAATTACCCGTGAACCCTGCTGTACTTCTGCAGTGTCCCTGAGCCTGGTGCCAGCGTTGAGTCTGTTAGATGTCAAACCAGATGGGGTGGACGAACCTACTGGTGTGGACCCAGTTTTGGACACTGCAAGCCTGTCAGGCCTGCGTCAGGCAGCCTGGATTTCACCAGGCCTGGGCTCCGTGCTGTTGCACACACGTGTAGGGCCACAGTGTAGTTCGTGGGTCCCGTGACCCAGGCGAAGCGTGGACAAGCGCGTGTTAGTGCGGTGCTGTGGGTAGTGGGAGCTATGGTGCTATGTCAGATTTCCTGGTAGAGATAAAGCTGAAAAGTCAGGGAATGAAGGAAAAGCCAGCCTGAATATTAAGTAATCTTTCACAATCTTTTTTTAAGTTTTCTGGAGAGGTGTCAGAGTTGTTTAGAAGATACCACAGAGGATAATCCTTGAATAGCCAGAAGGTCTAAATGACCTAATGAGACTTTTCATCCTACCCTATGAACAAGAGGTTTTGGTTAGAGGTAGAAAAATACTGAAAGAAATCATCAAAGAGCTGGGAAATCATTAGTGGAGTTGTTTATTTTATGTGAGAGGGAGCCAGTTTCTATTAGCCTACATCTCAGGGTCAATGACTTGAAGAGGAGCACAAAGGACTGTAAGAAACTCACCCTATCCGGCGAGGGACCACAGTACCCAGCCTAGCCCTTATTCCCAGTGCTGTGGAGCAGCTTTGCCATAAGATGCCCAAGCATCTTGCCCTCAATAGCCAAAGCTACTAGACTGGTGTCTCCGTGTAGAAACCCTGGCCTTGCTCAGAAGCTGTGTTTAGGGGAAGATGAGAAATTGGGCTGAGCGTTGCCAAGTGGAGCAGTTTGTCTCCTGACCACGTCTCTTAATAACGTGTAGGAGCTGCAGGGCTTTATAACAGCTTTCAGAAGTGTTTAATGAGGCACAGAGTAAGAGCGATTAATTTTTTTTTTTTTTTAAAGTTTTCTGCAATGAAAGTAATAAAAGCATTATATATTTTTTTTTGTCTTCTGATAGTTATGAATGATTCACAGTTTCCTTTAATACATTTTCGATGAGGTGCTGTGCAGCCGGAATGTAATTCTGGGTTCCCCTCTGGCAGTATCAGTGCATCCGTAGGCTGCTGGCATGGAGAACTTCAGGGGGTAGAATCAAGAATTTATTGTTTTGAGACACTTGTAAATACAAAGCACAGCGAACATAAAGTTTTAGCAGGGCAAAGGCACCCGCTCGGGAAGGATGTGTCCCCTTGCCTGTGCGTCAAAGCTGGTCAGCTGTCCCTGACACCAGCTCCAGCACTCAAAATGCAGTGAGGTGAAAAGCACTGCAGTCAAACCCAAGCCCTTCACGATTGTCCTTTTAGTCCTTGCCGCTCTAAGCATATAGTATAATCCTAGGAAAAAAAGTGATTTACATAACTCCCGAGTAGCTACTCGTTCGACGTTACTTCTATTTTGGAGAGCTCAAGTCAGGTCATAGTGCAAGGTGTCGCGTGACACAACAGGAAGTACCTTTGCTATCTCGGCGTGCTCATAACAGAAAAATCTTCTGAAACTAAGTTCTGCTCCAGAGCAAACATATTTTCTGTGCTTCATTTTCCTGAGGGGGTGCAAAAGGTTTCCGGCGCAGCCAGCTGGGTTGCGTTTTTGTTGGGCGCCTTGCGTTTGGACACGAATGCCTGATGGTCCTGAGCAAAATCACTTTGGTTTAGTATTATTGACTTGCCTGAGGGCCCTGTTTGGCGTTGGCAAAAGGCAGAGCCCTCAGTGATGTGATCTGGATGCAGCATCCAGAGCCCAGAGCGTATCAGCTGAGCCTCAGTCAGCTGGTGTCATGGGACTTGGGCCAGAACCAGATAAGTCATTTCAGAGCAACTGAGGATAATTGGGTTGGGAGGGGGGAGAAGGGGAAGGGCTGGAGGGAGGACGACTGAGCAGATATCAAACCTATTATAATTTTAAACAATTAACTTGCTTATAGAGTCTCTGGGAGAATTTTAAAGCAGTGCTTGGCAGTAGCCTGTTAATATTATGAGATGCAACCAGACCCCAGAGTCATCCCATCATTAAATCTCCTCTACGTCGAATGCGCTTCCTTGAATGCTAACTCGGTGTCATTATCCCAGGCAATCTTTCTGTCTCTCTCTCCGGCTACTGTTGTGACTTTCTACTTTAGTGATACAAAATGCTTAGAGCTCAGAAACACTTAGTGCAGCCTAACAGCAGTCCCAAGCCCAGAGTATCAGATTCATCTTCAATAAACTCTCGACACTGACACTCTGTGGTGCGTAGTGTTGCCAAATTTTAAACCCGATGGAGAAATGACTGCAAGATAAATAAACAGCAAGATTTTGGCAAAAATAATAATAAATGCAGCCACCCCGCATTAGAAAACATGCTAAGCCTTTGAACAGTTTTGTTTTAGAAAAGAAAGACTGTTTGAAAAGGATCCAGGGTAAATGTTTTTGCTAGAGAGAGATCCACAATTAACAAGGGTGACTTTATCTCCTTTCTTAAACCAGCATTCTGCTGACCTCTCCTAGACTGTTCTATATGCTTTGGAGGCTTGCTTTTCAAGTTAGCAGTGCAGGAGCGCCAAGGGTTGTCATGTCCTCGGATGAGAGGGCATCAGGATGCTCTGTGACTATGTTAAAAATGTTGCTTGTGCCAATGATAGTCTGCAAGATTAACAAAAAATAAAGAAGCTGACAAAATAGCTTTCTCAGCTGGACCTCAAACGCTCACTGAACAAAGTGGCCAAGAAAAAACCCACACCTCTGTCTGTTCAGTGGTAGCTGGGGCCCTGGGAGTAAGGAGACAACAAACGCAGCTTGCAGCAGGGTTTGCTTTTCTAGCAGCCCTCTGTTAGGGTGATCTTTCGTGGTCTGGCTGGCAGAGAGAGTATCGGGTATCTTGGGATGAATGGAATCCCTGTGGAAGTGCTGGCGGTCCCTGGGGAGAGCCCCAGATAGGGGGGTCAGGCAGAGATTCATGGAGCCCAGCAGAGCCCTGTTACTTCATGCTCGCTCCCAGTGGGCCTGCGAGCAGTTCAGCAGAAAGGCTGGAAGGGGGAGAGAGAGAACCTTGCTCTGCCAGCTATTTATCCGAACAGGAGAAATGTGGCAGGGGAAAGAGCAGTCAGAGGTGATTGACAGGAATCTTTAGAAGGATAAATCATATCAGGGAGGCTCTGTGTGTGTGTATGTGCTGGAGTTCTGTCAACGTGACATCGTACAGACGAGAGAGGTAAATCAGCTCAGGTAAAAGACGACAGCAATGCAATTCCTGACATTTCATCTCCTTTTTATAGAGCTGGTGCCATTTGGTCTCCATAGCAATGCACTGTGCTCTGCAGAAATCCTCTCCGCGTGTGCTTAGGATAAAAACACAGAACCATATCGAGATCTCTGCTGTTCCCCCCACTGGTACGACACTGGGACAGTACTGCAGGGGAATTACTAGTGAACAGCATTATTCCTGAAGTTACATTCCTAGCCAGCAGAGTCTGTAGCATTTGAATGCTCCCTGGTAGTGCTGCAAGGCCCTCCAGCCTTCCTGAGGTGACCTTTCCCCTTTTCCTCATTCTCCTTCTCTCCTGCCTTTAAACATCCAGGAATTTATGGGTTTAGGGCCTGAAAAGACAAGGCAAGCTCCTTCATCTTGCTTGCCTCTCTGAGTTAGGGAGTTAGACCCCCTGCAATGTTTGACTCTGTCCTCTCCTGTGCGTTCTCCCATCCTGTGCAGAAATTGTACCAGTTTTTTCTCATCCATCATTTCTCTTTAATGTATAAAAATCGTGACTTGGTGTAGAACAAGAAGTTGCTCTGGTGGGAAAGATCAGTGAGTTTAACACAGAAAAAAAAAACCAACCCAGAAATCAGAGAAAACTCTATAAACAGTTCAGTAAAAGTCTAATCAGCTTAATTAACTGAATAGACAGGAAATTCTTTGCTACAGAATTGTTTCCTTTTTAATATTTTGAGTCGCTGTTCTTTGAAATTCTAGGAGTTGACATTTGAATCAGTAAAACGGGTTACTAATATCAGCTTTCTAGGAAGGTGGAGAAGCCTTGTTTCACTACTAGGTTAACTCTCTTGTTACAGAAATACCCAGAACTGTGAGCTAACTCTTAGCTAAATACCTGCTCTTACTTTTCTGTCACTGTCTGTACCATGACTGGATAAACATTAGCAAACGCTGTCACAGTCTCCATCTGTAAACCAAATATCTACAGTGCAATTCACAGCATCATAAAGGTGGTAGGATGAAGGGACTTCTCTGTAGGAGTCTTCATAGCTTGTTTAGATAATCTGACAGTTTTAATTTGGAAGGAGAAACAAAATTCCAAGTTTTGGAAACACTTTTCTGAACGGGACGTTGTCTTAGAAAAAAATACCGAAAGTACTCACGCTAGAGCCATGATCCCGTAAGGCCAAGAACGGATTTCCAGCCTCTTCAGGCTTTTTATCTCATCTGACGTCAACACCATCCCACTGTCTGACTCCTGAGCAGCAAGAAGAGGAGAACATCAGCAGAGAGCCAAATGGTCATGAGCATGGAGCACTTTTACATTAGAAATGGTTTCTGTGGGGAGAGTGTGGAGAAGAGTCAGACTAAACCCCCATTACAGTCAGGAGAGAAGGAAAGCTGAGGAGCTCATTAGAATACCAAATTCCATCTCTCCTATTTTGTGATATCACTTTTAAGCAAGTTGATAGAATTTCACCTTATAACTGTCTTCAGCTACAGAGCAGACACAGCAAGGGCAAGGGAATGTGGCTTCTCCTCCACCGTGGCCTGCAGAGGTTGAGGATCCCTGTCCATGCAGTTACTGGGGATAGACTGCCACCAAGGTGGCCATGACTAGATGCTGCATCGTCATGTCATCTACTGATCCTTGTGTGCTGGAACTCGGGCAGGAGCTACCAGCTATTCTATGTATTCTATGCAAGATCCCAACCAACAACCCGGAAGGCAAATTGTGTGCTGGGTAGTAAAGTGCTTAACGCATAGCTATGACCAGTTGGTGCATGACGTTGAGCCCATTCCCCAGAATACTGTCTTATCAGGGTCTGTATTATCAGCTTGTATCCAGCTCTTCCTCATAATGCTGCTATTTAGCCTGCGAACATTTGCTGATGAAGTTTTGGAGCTACATTTTGAAAGAGCACCCTTAAAATGAACATATCAAAAAATAATTTGACACTTTCAAAGTTAAAATTGATATTAAATGTGACATATGGATACCATCTATAGGCTAGCTGAGATGGGAATAGCCAGAAATTCATGAGGAATATATCCAATAATACTGGCGAGGCTCCTCAGAGGAGAAGTACCCTTCATACTTAGAAATACACATTGAAATTTTAAGGAAGTGGAAATTCAGTATCATTTTGGCAAATTCAAGTGCTCTGCAAAGATAGGCAGCCTAAAAGGCTCGTTGTACTTTGGTTATGGAATTTTTTTATGTGCCGTCCAACAAAACTGTCTTTATTACTTTTAAGGTTGAGCTTGTGATTCTGCTGCACTTAAAGTTGGATTTCGAGGCTGCAGTGAAGATCAGGCTGTTACTGTGCTGAGTGCTGTACAAGTTCACGGAGAAGCACAGTCCTTGTTTTATGTAATTTAAAAAATACTAAATGCTCGGGGGAGGGAGGGGATTCCTTTGCACTTTAAATATTTTCTGATGCTGGAAACTTGTCTGTCTGTTAAAGAAAGCAAAAGAATTCAACATGGGAAGTGAAACTCAACATGGGAAGTGAAACTCTAGTTAGTCTTATTTTACCAGTCAAGTGGATTGAAACAGAAAAAATAATCCCAGCAAACAATAACTGTAAAGCAGATGCCTTTTTAGAAATGCTTTGGTAATACGTCAGCTTTTAAGGTCAGTCTAGAAACTGGTTTGCAAAGCATAAAATAAAATCCTAAATTAATTAGGCCTGCCAAAACCTCGGTAGAACCCAGCTTTTCTCTCTGGGTTTTATCTTGACTATTTCTCCTTAAAATATGTGGTCTAGAAACATTTTCTCCGAGTGTTGCTTTGCGTTTTGGTTACAGAAGGATTGTTAAAAGAACATCAACGGATAAAGTTGCGCAACGGCAGGAAGGTGTGGTAGAGCCCTTCTGGAGTTTCCGGGCAGCTATTTGAAATAATGACCTAATCACTGGTAATGACTTCATATTTAACAGCACTTTAGTAACCCAAGTGCACTTATTTTGGCCAAAAGTAGATCGCACCATAATTTTGCTTTCAAAGATCCTCACTGAAATATCACATTTATTTCTGGTCTGTTAATCTGTTATTACCCCTTTTTTGAAGCTTTCGCCCCTTCACGTCAGGATTTGCTTTAAAACATCATGAACAGGAAGCATTTAGGAAAGTAATGCTCATGCTGGCAGCAGTAATCTCTTACTGATACCAGATCTATCTAGTAAATGTCTTTGTGTGATTCAGAGAGACAGATTTTTATCCCGCAAGAGGAAAAAATGCAGGAGCCAGAGAAAATTCTAAGCCTTTTAATCCCTAAGATGCACTGATAAAGGCACAGAAATTACATCTGGCAAAATACCGGGGAATAATGGGCAGCGATTTGTGCTAACAGGAGAACAGATGAGAAATATGCTCTACTTGTCAAGGACGTGAGAGATCTCCAGGACAAGTTGTAGCTGGAGACTTGACCCTTCCCGAGAGAGCCGGTCTGAGCAATGGCTCTGTCCAAGAGCTGGAGCAGGAGGGATGCTTCCCTGAGGAGCAGAGTGGATGGACTGGCTTGTTTCTATACAACTCTACACATCTTTCTTTTGACAGAAGGTTTCCTGAGGGCTTCACGCTTCCTCCCTCAAGTTCAACCTGCTTCAAACACACCCGCCTTGTGAAGAACAACCCTCCTTAGTGGCACAGAATCTGTCCCTAGGCAAGTGGTGTGGCACTGCAGCCAGCGAGTACCTGAACCATAGAGGATGTTCATGAGCTGGGGTTTTTGGTTTGCTTTGGTTTCTAAATAAGGAAGAAAAAAAAGAGAAAAAACCCCCCACCCTCTACCCTTGGAACCCTTAATTTCAGAGGAAGCCCCCAAGCAGAACCACCATTCTGTAACAAAACAAGCTTTTGTTTTTCGCTGGAGGGAAAATGAAACCTTTTGACAGTCCTGCCTGGCAGTGCCATTAAACTAGCAATAAATCTGCTCACTTAGGGTGAGGAAAAGCCAGGGTTGAAGCCCTTTGTGTGAATCAAGTAAAGCAGGAACTTGTCTATCCAGAGCTGAGCCTCCTCACCGCCACAAAGTTGTTGGGTCAGAACTTGTTCTGGACACATCTCCTTCCAAAAGTTCCATTTCAATGAGCTGCCATTTTCTTATGGTGAAAGAAAAGCCCCTGATATTAAAATATGCAATATAAAGCCTTTTGGCTTGATCAAAGCCAGGATAATCATGCACGAGCTGCTCCTTAAATTATTTGTTAAGCTAAGTGCAGGTCCCTCTTTGTTGTCAAACGGACCTATGCGTGAGATGCTAGGGCCAAATCTTACTTGATTTAAAGCATTTTCTTACCAAACAGATTTCAAAAGCTCTAATAAGTGTTTCTGGTGCTGGTGACAAGTGACCTGTGAAGCCGGTGGAGAAGGATCCAATCACCTCACTTACCTCATGCATCACTTTCTCCTTTTCCACTGGCACCTCATCAAATGTCTTCACACTCAGTGGGCGCTTCTTGCTGTTGTTGCTGAAATGAGAGAGTTGAGAGGTCGGCATAAAAGCCAAGCAGATGCTACACCAGTTGGTAGCTCGATTAACATCCCCTACACAGCTCAGTCTCCCGCACCGGTTTTCTTTTCATTTTTCTTGTAAATAATAATGTCTGGACAGATTTATCCAGCTCCTTTAAATCAGCCGTACTGAGAGAGGACAACAAGCAGTGCCTGTCTCTATCAAATCTTTCTTTCCCTCCCATCCCCTGTATATATTTTTCTTACCCAGTTTCCACTGCACTCCAGCGATTAACACAGTTGTTCAAGTTTTCTTCCACGGGGCAGGTTTTGGAGTTAGGTTCTCCATCAGGACACAAGGTGATGTTCAGTGGAATATAGTCTTTACCATCCTGTATAATTAATAACATAAAAACACAACATTGGTGAAGCTCATTTTGTGCTGCATCTCAGAGAAATGGTCTCCAACGTTCCAGTGCTCATCTGCAGTTAGTGTGTCTTCTCTTCCAGGCATCTCTACCCAGGCTATTGCTTCACTGGTCTTTATAGCTGCTACCACATGTAAGGAAGAGGTTCTTAGATGTAAGGAAGAAGTTCTTTACTATGAGGGTGGCAGAACACTGGAACAAGTTGCCCAGGGAGTTGGTTGAGGCCCCATCCCTGGAGACATTCAAGGTGAGGCTCAGTGGAGCTCTGAGCACCCTGCTCTAGTTGAGGATGTCCCTGATCCCTGCAGGGGACTTGGACCAGATGACTTCTAGAGGTCGCTGCCCACCCAGACACTTCTATGATTCTACCAGACTTGTAAATGTCCCTCGCATACGGCACAGCAATGTGATGGTTGTATCAAGGGTGGCAGTGTATGGACATCCAGTTTGAAAGTAGCTGGCTTTTCTGGCTCTCGCAGCAGCACCTCCGATGAGTTTGCAGCAGTTTCTCGGTGATTGTTACTACATTCCTGTGGCTGTTCGGCCTCAGTGAGGGTGAACGGAATGCCATCGACCTGCACTTGAGGAAAGCAGTCCTCTGTCTGGTCACTGCATTGGCCTCTTCGGGAATTCCAAGGGACCAGTCTCGGGGACATCTAAACTCAAGTTTAATCCTTGTGTTTGGGAGAGGGGAGGGAGCAGCATGAAGCCACAAACCCCCTGTAGCTGAGACCGCTTCAACAGACTGTGAAATTGCTAAAAGAATATTGCCTGGGTATAGACTTTTTGCTTATGTTCAACGTAAGGAGTTGCAGCTTAGGAAGAGCCGGTTCTTAAAATGGCAGCCTTAAAGGAGTTTCTTTTTTGTCCTTCCCAGAAATTGATGCAGCAGGTTTAATGAAATTCAGCACACATCTTAATAAGCTCTGCGTTGTCATTACACCCCTGCAGTAATCTTCAGAAATGACTCTTCCGTCAAGTTCTAAAACTATTTGTCCAAATTTCCCTTTGCTTGAACTTTTTTTTTTTTTATTTTTTTAATTTTGAGAAGCAGTTAAGTGCCCTATTCCCTTATCACAATTTTAATGTCTCCTTAATTTACTGTGGTTATAGGATAAACTCTTCGTATTGCAAACTGGGCCCTCTTCAACTTAGCTTCACTAAATTTGTTTACCAACAGGAAGGAGATGGAGGAGAGTGATTTCTTCTTAAATTAAATTGACAGTTACGTAACTGGTCGGGTTGTTTTTACTGAAGAAGAAACCAACTGATTTAACCATCATGAAATTAATAATTATGTAATTGACTTTCTGAGCTTTAAACTGCATCATTTTAAAGCTCCTAAGAGCACCGACGAACATAAGCTTCAGACCAGCTACTGGCAGTTTACTATGTTGGAATCTCATTAAAATTGTTTGTGAGATAAAGCCCTATTGTTCCTCTAAGGGGCAACTCAGCATTTTTTTAATTAATGTAAGTTTCTGCCTATTATGGATGGATAAACATCAAGTCTTGAAATATAATCCCCTTTGAATAGTTAACATTTTCTTTACTCATCCCCGTGGCCCTTTGCCTTGTGACCTCTGTCAGGAGGTGGAATCGATGATTACTGCTCAGCAGAGTCTCTCTCTACCTGTGCGTACGCGTGCCCACGCACGTGTACATCTCTCCCTCCGCGGTCGTTGCAGAAATGTTTGCACCGCTGTACCTGCTGTACGTTGGCTTGCAGAAGGTCTCCCAAGCGCTCCACGAGCTCGGTGAACGTGGGCCTCTCTGTGGGGACTCCGTGCCAACAATCCAGCATCGTCTGGTAGCTAGAGAAAAAACACAGCTCTTAAGAAAGGAAAAGGGGCAGAGCTTTGCTTCCAAACTCTTTCTTGCTGCTGCTTTTGGTCATTCTTTGCATAATTTTGGATTAAGATGGGTTCAAATCTCCGTGTGCTGAAATTGTATTCTGGTTTCCAGGTGGGATGCTCCTTCCTTCTATGTTCTTGCTTCAGCTGAGCCTGTAGGCTTTTTATTTTCACCTAACTTAAAATCTGACTGGATAGACCCCCCCTGCTGTTGCTAAATAAGTGGTACTTAGGGATGCCTAGTTTCTGTCCCAGAATTGGAAATCAAAGCAGGCACAGTAGTCTCCTGAACTGAGATTCACGGGCTACAACTGCCATGGCAACATCTGTTGGTCTCCTTGTTGTCAAAGGTCAAGCTGACTTGGTCTTTCTTTAGCGTTCGTCTGTGGTATCAGGACACCCAAGACGCACAAAACCACAACGTTTACCAAAACCAAAATAAAAGATACAAAGCTATCCTCTGATGAGTTCTCCTTTCTCCTCCACCCTTAAATGCAATCTCTTCTGTAATACTGAAATGGCATTTATCAGCTCTCAATACAAAACCAGGAGCTCTTACACTTCTGGAGTGGAGTACTCTGGAGATCTCATCCGGGTTCCTTCTTTGAGCCGTCGGCAAAAGTCCTCGTCTATCTGCACTCCAGGGTAGGGTGAGGCACCTGATGGGAGAAATGAGGAGGAGGCTTCAGAATGGCACAGTCCCTATTTCCCAGTCCAGTAAATTAAACGCGTATAGATGATTTCTGCTGAGCATTTGAGATTACCTAGAGCCTGGCAATAAAAGAAGCTAGAATGAAGAAGGGGTTGCAATCACTTGCTATCCACATGTTTTGTTTGGAATCCTGTTACGGACTCGCTCTGTCTCTTTAGATATTTCAATCACGCTGTCTCCTCTGCATTCATGATATAGCCAAGACCACTTCAAGGTAAAATATGGCAGAAGAGAAATAAATTTTATTAGCTTGAGAATTTAAATGACCTCTTGGTCAGTGGTAGAAAAGTTCCAGCTGATTCAATTGGTTACGTACTGTTTGCCAAACTGTTAGTCTGCCAATAGCCTGCGCTAAGTGAATGCATATGAAGTAATAAATCCTCCTTATCATCCAGTGCCTTGGAATCTCTGGCCTCTGAGAGTAAGAGCAGAGACAGCTATAGTTGTCTGGCGTCGTAGTCCTCCTCTCCTGGTTCACCAGTTTAGTACCGTGTGCCTATAATGCAGCCTTACTGGTACCATTGCCTTGAAAAATGACCTTCCAAATTCTTAAGCCTCATTTTCTTCTCTGAGTGTGAGTTCAGTGCTGCTTATTCTCAGGGCCGCTCAGTTGTTAGCATGAAACCTGGGAGGATGCTTCATGGCAACTGTAAACTGCTTTTGAGAGGTAGACTTCTGCAAAGAGACTGGTGGTATTTTGTAACTGGCACAAAAGTTGCCCCGGCAGGCGTCAAAATGAAGGAGTGAGGCTCATTTTGCTTTCCTGTGTAAATGGTTATGGCCAGAGGACCGACTCGTATACAAGTATGTACGCATTCAGTGCACTCCTCAATTAATGAGTGAGGGGGGGGCTTTTCAGAGGTCGTGGTCTTTGTTGTGTGACATCTGCACTTATGACGAACCATAAGTAAGGGGGGAAAGAAATGTAATTTGAAAAAGTGCTCTGGCATCCGAGTAATTCAGACCTCGTAGGTCACCTATTGTGGATAGACCCAAATGATCTGTAAGTGTTCCTCTATCCCTGCTCAGCAAAGGCTTCACGTGCACGGTGACCCTTGTCTTTCACATTCGGATGTCCTGGAAGAATTTGGAAAAACTTTAATCAAGTCTTAACATTGGGGACTGAATGGAATCTGAATCTGCACCCAGCCCTCAAGGAATCTGTGTTTGATTTACCATCTACGACATTCTTGCCCAGTTCCTGCAATTTTTTCCCCACTTTGGAGACACCATCGTGGGCTGTGCACTTGGGGGCACAAGCAGCATAGTAGAAATCTTTTGGATAGAAGCAGTGAAGGGGATGCCAAACCATGGCTGTTCCCAGAATTATTCCACTCGCTGAGTCTGAGTGCTCCATCTCAAAACTATGCACCAGGGAGCAGAGATCCTGGCAGCTTCCTAAGAGGGCATCTCAACACAGCAGATAGGCTCTTGATGACATTCCAAGCTCAGGGACACTTAGCTACAGCGCATCTGAATTCCCTTGATGTGCAAGTGTCAGATCACAGCATTAAGAGTGTTTCATGGAGTTATATAGATTGGAAATAGTCGGTAGCATAATTTCTGCTTTATATCTTGATTTTCCTTCCTAGTTTTGTCTTTGACTTGTTATTATGATCATAGAACGGTTTGGGTGGGAAGGGACCTTTCAAGGTCACCCTGTCCAACCCCCCTGCAGGGAACAGGGACATCTGCAACCAGAGCAGGGTGCTCAGAGCCCCGGCCAACCTCCCCTGCAATGGGGCCAGGGCTGGGGCAGCCACCACCTCTCTGGGCAACCCATTAATAACCTGGTTATTAAGTGTTCAGCTCACATGGCATCACCGGTTAGGCAAAGATCATAAAAGCAAAGGCCTCTCTCCCTTTTCCACCTCCACTTCCCATTGTGCTTCATCTGGACTATGCAATAAGCCTAATAACATGGATTTGGGATGCTAAAATAGCTTGGGAGGAATGTAGGCTGAAACATATGGTGTGAGGTCTACACAGGATGTTTTCCTTGGGGGAAATCTCTTCCAAAACGCTCAAAGATGTGCATGCGTTGGATATGGTATCACTCTTTTGATCTTGTTCTTATTTTAGTAGGCTAATAAGATGCTGATGTTATACTACCAGGCACCGCTTGTTTACATAATTATCTCTGATTGCTTTTTGAGCAGTGCACATTTAAATTCCAGGAGACACCGACATTCTGTAATGTGCATGGAGGTGATTTCAAGATGTATGAAACACCACTGGCGTTACCTGACAGGAGCTGTGCTGACCCCTTTGAAATAATGCAAACTCAGCCCCAAATGAAAATGAGCTACCTCTCAAGTTCTGATTTCCCCGTGATCACCAAAATGGATTTTACTCATCAGTACTTTTTCCTTTTTTAGAGGCTACTAAGTCAGTCAGTGGGACCCAGTTGTAAGTAGGAGCCAAAACATACCCTGTAGCAACGACAAATAACTTCCATCCTCTGGCTCTCAATGATCTGTAAAACTTTTTATATAAGAGTTCAATCAGTGACACAAATCCTTAATTAAATATTTATCGTGTGAGCTGCAGATGTGAGTAGTGCCAAACCACAGACATGCCTGGGTGATCTGTATGAAAAACCCTCTTAGAGGAAATGACTGCTTTTGAATCTGTGCCACGGATTGAAGAAAGTCGTTTGCGACCTACGTCATCACGAGGGCACAGGCTGCTCTACGGATGGCAGCCCTTGGAGTAATTTAGTAGATTCCTCTGAATTCAGGAGAGGACACTCTATTGTTCCCAGTAAGCACAGTCATTAAGAAAAGAGGCTATCTAAAATTAAAAGAAACCAGATACATTATTTTTAAAAGCAGTTCAAACTAGAGATAAATTGCGGTGGCTATTCTAATTTTTATTAGTCCTCACTATTAGAGGCCAGATGACCTGAAGTTCACATCTGTTAGGACTTTTGGGAACACAATAAGCAGTTTGCCCCTCTGCAATGGTCCTGGCCATGCCTCAGTAGTCGGTTCCTTTGGTTCCTTGGAGATGCCTGAAGCAGAGGCTGTCCCCTCTGAGTGTGTCTCTGCCTGCTAATACCTCTTCTCAAATAACCTGTTACAACTGGGGCATTGCTGGTGCTTCTGGAGCTTCACCTCTTTGGGGTGTTTCAAAACACGTGCAGCAGGTGATGCTGTTACAGAGCCACGAAGGTGTTGTGCCAAAATAACAAAGCTCCAAATAAATAGGACCAAACTCTGGAGAAAGCAGTAACTGCCATGGGTTTCAACTGTTGGAGTGTGAACTTTCTGTCTCGCGTGCTGATATGAACTAGAGAAAAGTCCAAAGCAAAAACTTGGACTGCAATCAGGTTGTGATCTTTGCAGCCAGCCCTAAATAAAGATAAGGATAGAAACAGCTCCAGACTTTGCATCCAGATCTGAACTTGGCATCTTGAGCCTGATCGTTAATTTCAACTGATCCATGAACCAAAGATAGTAGGAGATTACAGTGTTTGCTTTAAAATTCAGCAGCTTAAGTCGACAATGCTTCTTGTTTTCTTTTGTCTGCAAATACTGATTAAAAAGCCAGAGCTGACTTTCCTAAATTCCCTCAGGAAAACAAAAACTTGCCCATCTGCAAGGAGAATTTGAGAGCGGCAAAGTCCAACTGTCTGTAAGACTACTTGTCTAAATTTCAGGGCTTCATCTGCTGGACAGTAACCAGCTCTCAGTGAGGCTGAGACTTCTAGCAGCCTTGTAAGATCAAATCTACAGTATGTAAAGAACACCGTGACTATTCTGTCAAAAATGTTGCATCTTGCAAATGATATGGCCAGCAGAGTATGAATCCTACCTGTTGGCTGCCAGAATGACTTACGCAGAGCCTAGCGCTGGTTCTCCTATCACCCTGACGGCAGCTGCTGCCAATGCAGTTTTCTTTCTTAGAAAATCTTACTTAGATTTTGGGGGGGAGATAATCAAGCTGTGATGAAACGCGACGTGGGCAAATTCCTTTGCGTTCCATGGGCTGCCAGCAGCAGCATCAGACCGCTGTGTCAACAGCAGTGTCGTCTGCTGCAACCTTTGAGCTGTGTGGTTTCCTGAAGCTGGCTGCTCAGAGGAAAACGCGGCCTGACGGGGAAACGTCTGCATTGCTCTCAACAAAATCTCTCACTCCTGAGCAGCAGAGGCTTAACGTTATCTCTGAGATCTGTTGGTTATTACAATTATTCCAAATGTTAAGTGCAGGGGTTTGGATTTTGTTTTGTTCCCTCCCCAATATTCGCTGTGTTCATGTACTTTGCCGTGTGGAGTTCTCATTGACTTCGGTCCAGTGTCTTTATTTTACACCGTGCCTTTATTTTACACCTGCTCTGCGCTTGTACTAACTGACATAGAAACACGGCACCACGTTATGGCCTTTTGTTAAACGTTTTCCTTAGCAATAGAGACCTAAATCAGTGTGTGTGTGGGGGGGAAGGTTTAAAACCATTCTTACCTAGAGAAAATATTTCCCATAGCAGCACTCCAAAAGACCAAACGTCGCTCTGTGTTGTGTAAATTTTGTCGAAAATAGCTTCTGGAGCCATCCATTTGAGTGGAAGTCTTGCCTAGGAAACAAAAGACACAACGTATGCTCAGAACTGTTTTTACCAACCTGCCCAAGGAGTAAAACCTCGAGATTAGCATTTCTTCCACTTACATCTCCTTTCCGTACGTAGTCGGGGTCTTTATAAATATCCCTGGCTAGTCCAAAGTCACAGATCTTGACCACGTTATTCTCGGAAAGAAGGATGTTCCTTGCTGCCAAGTCTCGGTGAATGCACTGTGAGGGAATGAGGACAAGAAAGATCAGAGGGTCTGCCTGGACGGGGAGCCCCTGCTAGAGTTGAAAGCATGAGACCTTCTCTGGAAACAGAGTAAGACATCAACAAATGAGTTTTCGTTGAGAGCAGGTTAGAGAACAAAAACGTGTGGGAATCTGCCCCAAATATACTGTCAAAAGGAAAAATAACTCTGGGAACAAGCCAAGTGGTCCAGTTAGTTTTCTGATTTTCCTTTCTCAGTTATGATGAGATGAAGGGAGTGCCCTTTTCCAGTTAATTGTTCTGCGGGAGGTCTGGGGAAGGCAAAAAGCAGCTGTAGGCAGTTCCACGAGCGTGTGCTGTGAGCCTGGGGTCACTGTGCTCGTGATCTCAGCGCGTGCTGCGCCCCGGTAGCCACGGGGCAAGTGCAAGCTCTAAGTTTTTCCATACTTCAGCGTGCATGTTACGTTCAATTTGCTTGAGAAGCAGAGTTCCACAGGCTGCAAACATCCTTTTTCTGTATCCAAAAGCGGTGCTAATTTTGATGATAGTGACAAGCTAAATAAATAGCTGGATACTGCCTCTTCGTTTTTCAGTAGTAGTTCTGTTGACCGTGCTAGAAGGATCTTTCTCTCTGAGAAGCCTTTTCTGCATTTATTTATGAGACAGTTCCACGAATTGTCCTACAATCTGTATTCACTCCTATCTAAACTCTCATGTTACAGATTCCAGCCCTTCTAGCCAAGAATCTGATGGATATTCCTTCACAACTCCTTCAGTGCTACTTATTGCTTAACCACCAGAGTTAACGTGACCTCCAACACTTCAATATAAGAGCAAAAAGCAGATTACTCAGGCTCAAAAGTATATTTGGCTTTCTTCGTATCAGACACTCAGGATTCTGAGAAAGAAGTTCAGCTCTGACATTTTAATGAGCTTACTTTTCGTGAGGCGAGAAACTCCATGCCTTTTGCCACTTGGAAGCTGTAGCAAATCAGATCTTCCAAAGTCAGGGGCCGCTTGTACAGATCCTCAGCATCTAGGAGAGATCACAGACGTGATAAAACACTGGAAGCAACAAACTCTTTTGGCACTGGTGCCGCTTGCATGCTGATAGCCCCAGCCCTGCGCCTGAGTATCGTGACATGAGTTCTCTACTAGGCTTACTGGCTTAGGAACCACTGACCTAGAGGCAGAAGATCAGATGGTTAAAAAAGTTGCATCCAATATTAATAATGTCATTTATCCAGGGGGAAAACAACACGGGATAAAAGTGAGGGAGACTAGTGAGTGAATGAGGAGAGTGAGGACAGACTGGCCTCACAAATCGGGTAAAATACTGCTGTTGCTGCTCTTACGCAACAGGAACAGCTTTTCTACGTGTACATTATTGCAAATCTCTTTCCGTGAGAAAGCCGGAGTGGGGCACAGGCAAGAGAAAGAACTTGCCATTTCAGGAACAGGTTGAGCGGTATCAAGGCTCCTCAAGTGCATGATGGCGTGTGTGGCATTAGCCAAGCAACAGAAATCTCTGCAGGAGAAGATCTGGGATTTGGGAGGTTTCTTTTACCTTCTTCATCATCTTCTGAATCGCTGTAACTTTTATCTTCAATAAACCCTGAGCTGGCAGAGCTTCCTGTGCTGGCGACACTCTCAAGGCGCCTCTTGATTAGTTCGGTCAAATCACTGTTGGACTCATCCAGACTTTTCTCTCCTTGGTCAGTGTTTTCCTGGGACTAGAAATGGTATAAAACTGATCTTTAGCTTTGAATGGTGCAGTGACTGGGGATTCAAAATATGTAACAGAATGGCACAGGGAGAAATCCTCCTCTGAAAATGAGCTCAAAACATGTTTGGACATGATGTTCCCCCAATAGCAGAACCAATGAAACCTGCTTTCCTATTTATTAATACGGGATCTCTGATTCTATAACCTCCCATTTTACTAATAGCAACATTCCACCATCGAAGTTAACTGGAAGCTGGCCGGTGAGACTGATGGGTGAGCAGAGAGGTACTGCCACTCTGGACCTCTATCTTTCTCAGGAAACCATGCTAAAAAACACTGTTCAGGGGATGTACGTGATGTGCACTAAATGCATCTGTCTCACCCTGTCCTGGGGAGCGAGATGTAACCAGTCCCTGCAGTTCATGAAAAGAGTGAGAAAAAGAAATTTTAAGTGATCGTACCAGGAAAATCTCCTTCTCTTACCCAAAGTACCTTATGTACTTTTGTGCCTGTACACAACAGCTCTAACAATAATAGTAAGAAGAATAGAATCATCCGGGAAAATAATCTCGGAGAGGCTGCAGGGCTTAGATCAGAGAGCCCTTGTGATGCTCTGTTTTCTCAGTGAGGAAGTCATCTCATCTTCTCCCCATCGCTGATTTCTGACCTCCTGTGTCTTCCCCGCTATCCTCCCCTGATCTGGGCTAGCACAAAGGTTTGTGTGGATGCGGAAAAGCATTTGAAAACCAAACCTGTTCGGTTAGTTTTAATGCAGACTGTGTTCCTGATCCGGCTCGCTGCATACAGCACAGATTTCTCGGCTGGCACAGGGGAAGGGACAACACGGAAGATGGGAATGAGCAGATGGTGGAAGGGTGACCTGGTTTTGGTAGCTAGGGCAGGGGGGTTGGGCCTAGAAACAAAAATCCCCAACCCAGGCTCATATTTTGAGGGGGTTCACCTTCTCCTAGTTCAGTTAATACCAGTTTTTCACTACTACATGGTTGCTCTCCTTGTACTGGGTAGTATCTCACAAGTAATTCACTCTCTCTCAAACACACTGGAGCTCTTGGGTATTTGCAACTAATTCCTTAGTAGGTACTATAGAAGAAGAGGATGGGAGTGAGATCGTACAGGGAAAAAAAAAAAGTTTCCTTTTCTTACTCATACAAATTGAAATGTGGTGAGAAAATAAAGTGCCTCCATAAATACCAAACTGTCTCAGAGCCCCTGCAGAAAAAATATCCAGCTTGTGGGCAGTGGTTGTTAATTCTCTGCCTTGTGACTGTAAGAAGCTTGTCATTTTTTACCTTGTACGCAATGAAATCTCCGCGTTTTCCTCTCAGATAGTTGGACAGATTTCCATATTTGCAATATTCTACTATGACCATTAAAGGACCTGAAAAGACAGCAAAAGCCAAATGGGTTTTGAAGCACTGCAAAGCACTTAATACTACCTTATCCTCACAAATCCTCTTCAAATTAAGAAAATGCTGTCATTCCTATTGTACCGATGAGGAAATGAGGCGACAGAGACATGAGGCTCCAGAAGCTCCCGATCAGTAGTGGATAGGGAGAGCAGGGAGCACAGAATTGATTCTTGGTTTTCCCCATTCAATGGTGACAGTCGCTATTTATTCCTTATTTATAAACAAAGGAAAATTTAGAATAGATGCATAAGAATATACAATCCCATCTGCTGTGAAGGTTGGTTTACTGCACACATCGATCCATAGCATGGAGCAGTCGTCATTCTTCTCTGCTGCCTTCACAGTGGCTCGAGTGGAGCTGATGCCACTAGAGACAGGGAGTGTCTGCAGGATCACAGACAGATCGAAACCAAAAGTTGCAAAATTATTTACTCTGAAGTTTTGGAAAGGCTCTGAAGTCCTATCAGTTTCTTCCCTTCTCATTTCTGTGCCAGCTACTGCAGAGTTGGGTAAAATTGCTGCTTTTATATAATTATGCATATTTTTAAGATCTGCGTGAAAATGCTTTTCTGTTTCAGGGTGAGCTATTAGGGGAAGCTACATTCTCTACCTTTAGCGTAATCACTGCTTTTTCTGATCCAAAAAAATGCCTGCATTTGAGAGTGAGGTGCTTGGGAAAGGAGGAGGCCTCAAGTAGCTAAGTGCTCAGCCCAGGCTAGGAGAAGACGTTCAGAAACCATTGATGAGATGTGACCATGTTCTGCAACAGCAGCAGTAGCTCTTCTAGGAGCATGGAGGTAGAAAAGTTTGTGCTTGCGTTAACTGCACGTGCGTGGGACTTGGACTCCACTACAGATACATCCAAACACCAAAGTGTTTCTTCTTGCTGCTTATTTACTGAGGACTTTCTCACCTCCAGCTTTGGTGCAGGCTCCCAGCAGGTTGACTACGTTCAGATGATGTCCTATATGGATGAGGATCTTCAGTTCAGACATTAAAGCCTTGCATTCATTAGTAGTTGCACATTCTGCTTAAGATAAACAGGAAAAATATCATCTTTACACAACAGGATATTTTTGACAGGACACAGCAAGATCCTGTTTATACTTGGAAACAAAACCCACCCAGGTTACTTGCAGTATCTTTGCTTTTCAGACTCTTAAACAGATAATAATTCATCCGTTTCCTTGTCCCTTGACCTTTATGAAGTGGGATAACACTTTATCTTTTGGGTGACTCTTCCTTTCTCTAGAATGGATCGTGGAGGGTTACTGTCCCGTAGGAGAACCCTCCCCCCAGATCAGCCTTCGCAAGGACTTAGATTTTGCAAGCTTAGCAAAGGAACAACCAACCACTGCAGGAAACAACAGCACACAGAGGAACGTGTTCCTCCGCCTAGAATGGTGATGTGATGTGCAGTTTAGTGGCACTTCTTTACAATACTTCAGAACGTGTTTTTCCACGCTACTGAGCAACTCTCCACTGCAGGTGATGGAGAAGCCAACACATCTGCAAGGTGGGGCTCAAGATGTCCTGGAGAATGTACAGCATTACTCAGTCTCAGCCCCGTGAGGCCCACAAAATACCTTTTCCAGCAAAGCAGGGGGGGTTATATTTGTGCGTGAACTGTGAACCTAACGCCTGGAGAAGCTCTGGCTAGCCAGTTCTACCGTACTTTCATTCTCGTGCTGCCAAAGCTAAAGAAGGCACTCTCAGACCAGAACCTTCTTCAGATGCTGGCTCATTTCATCGGCCTTCTTTCCAAAACTTTGATGATGTATTTTGACAAAAGGGGCTGTGTCCCGTTTCCTCTGGTTTTGCCTTCGCATCATGTAACGTTTCAATATGAAGAAACAGCAACATGACAGATCATTTAGTGTGCCACAGGTAACCTCTTCATCTCTTTGTAGAATTCTCCACAAACAGATCTCGCACCACAGTGTCCTAAAGAAGGAGTTATTCCAAACCCAAGGTTTCTTCAGTCAGCCCTGTTTGTAGATGGGGGTGTACATGGGTGGTATTACTCCCGATGCACCCTGGCGTGAGCTGGAACACACGCCTGGCAAAATCTGACCGCAACAGTCTCGGGAGTGTTTCGGATAGTATTGCACATTAGGTTTCAGCCTTCAACCCAGAACTGATACCAGCCTTCTTCGTGGAAATGGCAGATAATGCCAGAGTTACAGAAATGCAGACATCTCCAGAGCCTTTTTTTTCTTTTCTTTTCTTTTTTGTTTTTCCCAAATGGATTGACTTATACCACAGAATCTGCTTTATTCAGGAAAGTGATGAATTATGGGCATGTTAGCTGAGGAGGGACATGTTAGAGCAGGAGCCTGTGGCCTCCACTGGGGGAGGAAGGTGTAAAATGATGGAGGGACTGTCAAATAGTTTGCTGAATGTGTTCAGGCAGGGGAGAGTTGACATGAATATCAGCTGGGAAGCACAGCGTGGAAGTGAATGAAAATCCAGAGCGATCCAGGGCAGTAGGTTTTGTGTGGAGAAGGGAGTGTGTCTGGGTCAGGGGCTTCTAGGATATCTCAGGGATCTGGAGATGGGCACGGAATAGAAGAAATGACAGCGGGAGAGAAGACGACATGAAAATCTACTGACTAATGCAGAGAGGGGAGAGCAGATTCAGAGCAGGTCCAGACGGGTGATGAACTGATGTTTGTGAAATTTCAGAGAGATGGGAATTAGCAGCTGGCAACAGAATCCCGTGATAGTTGCTGACGTTGCAGGGGTTAATACCGTCATGCAGCAGCAATGCAGAGCAACGTGGGCTATGAAAAGCCATCTGGTCAGCATCGATTGTACCTTCCAAAAAAATCTAAGTGAACACTTAAAAACGTCCGACCCAAGGTGTCAGTGTACTGCCTGATGCATTTATTCATAAGCTGTCTGCAGAGGCCTTGTATGTAAATACAGCATGAAAGAACGGTCTCCAAGTTCCCCCCTTCCCCACCAGTGAATGGCAAAAGCTTTCCTTAATTTCAATAATTGCGAGCAAGTTGTCGCTAATTCACTCCCTTGGCATTGCTTTTTTTTCAACCCCTTGAACTGTTCTACATCTGGAAGGGCTGTGATCGAAGGCTCAGATCCAATTTCAGACTATCTAATGTAATTACACTCTGTAATCTGTTTCCCTCCTAACCCCATAGACCTGGAAGCTGCTGTTTTCCTCCTCTAGGAATACAAGACTTAATCAGCAGCACAGCACGGAGCCCGCTTGTCATTTCCTACACGTTAACATCCACTGTACAATGACTAATTGCTCCCACATGACAAACCCACTCCCTTCCGAACACAATGAACTTGGGATTGGTTTGGAGCTGAGAACTGGAAACCTCATTGCCCACCGGTTCCCTGAGGAATCTTGGGAGGATCTCAGAGGGATATGTACCTTTCAGCATTTTTACGGCAACTGTTTTGCAGGTTGAAGATTTATCAATGCCAAAAGCAGACGCTTCCACCACCTTCCCAAAAGCACCATGACCCAGTGTTTTACCTAGAGAAGCAAGAGTCGAGAATGAGGCAAAGGGGACTTAACGCCAGTCTGCATCAGATAAGAGGGAAACGTGCATTCCCAGCTAGGCGAGAAGCACAAGACTCCAGTGCCCGGGCACGACGTAGCCGTAGACCGACAGTCAATAGCAGCCTGTATCACATGTTGGCAGTCTATGGGTATAAACGGTGTGATTTATATCCATAGGACTTCAATGCAATACAGCGTGTGATAGAAGAGAGGAGAATAAACACGTCTGCATTCAGCTGAAGGCGAGGCTGAATACGTATACATGGCTCAAGGGTAAAAACTTCACACAGAGCTGTCCTGAAGTCCAGGAGAGTGAAGAGTTTGAGTTAAACATAGAATTGTGGAACCCCGATCTCTCGTGAATCACAGTCATGGAGATGGCCAGCTAAGGCACTCAGGCAGACAGAACCCTTCGACCCTTCGGTTATTGGCATTTATTTGATGTAAAAGCTAGACTAAATGGAATTTAAGATGAAGATTTTTCTTTTTTTCCTTTTCATTTGAATTTTCATGCCTGTATTACCTAGTGTGCTCTGAGGGCTCTGACCCACAACGTAGCAGAGTACACTGGGCGTCACGATCTGGCTTTTTGGTTCTGCTTGTTTGACCCAACGTCCCACCATCCTCTCATTTTTCTGTTACTTTGTCTGCCTTCCTCCTTCTGTGTTTTCCAGCTAAAGCACCAGCAGCCCACACAAATACAGATCTGTTCCCTGCGCTCAACATTGCACGCAGATGTTACTGCTTCTCTATACAAACACAGCCTGCTTTTTACATTCTCTTGCTCTGTCAACCAGTGAGCTGAGCTGTTGAACAAAATTTGGTTCATTTTTGCACGGTAGCTCTTTACAACTCAAAGCCAAGTTCAAGAATTGATTATTTGCTAGATTTCTTCCAAATAAAATTTGCTGAGAGACTGTCACCTTTCAGACTGACCTCTCCTTTTCCTCCCTGGGTGTGAAACTCTCCTTTTGGCAGGGCAGCACCCGGAGGTACTTTTCTTCCCTATCAAGAGTTTGGCTTCGCTTGTCCAAGAAAGAAAAAGAGGTGGTGGCTGTTTTGAGGGAGACATCATCTTTACTTTTCTTCCCCAGTCCCTTGTTTCACCCCCCGTTAAGGATGATCCTGAGTTCCGTGACTCACTGCCACTTCTCCCCGAGGATGGAGAGCCCTGGCATTAAATGACAGGCTGCTTCATGGCTTACACAGCAGAGCCACTGAAACTGAGGAACATTAGAAAGCATCACTCTTTACAGCAGTAACACCCAAACCACTCACCCAGCCGCAGTCTGTCTCTTGGGAACTCCCATTTACTGCTGTCATAGGGAAGACGGTCACACTGCTCATCAAGAGGCATTTCCTCTGGATCCATTATGATTGACAGGTATCCTGTTTTAATATCTGTGGCATCAGGCTAAAAACAGGGTGTGGAGAAATTATTCACAGTGTTTACCCTGCAATTCTGATGGGAGAGAGCTGTCATCTGCAAGACTGAGTGCTGGCTGGGGAGCTGCCTGAATTCCAGACTGAGCTCCAAAATGTATTCAGGACCATGAATGCATCCCTTCAGCTTCCTGCCTCTCTTTTCTCTTTATACCCGAGAAATAAATGCTTAGAGACATCTCTGCCACTCATGGGCGTTGGGAAGTGTCTCTGATTAATGCTGGTAAACGCTCTGAGGACGCAAAACCCATCCCTGTCTTCTACCTGGATCTGGTTAAAAGAAATCAGTGGTTTTTTCTACGGGAACTCCACGAGTTGTGCTCCCTGGGGCAGCGCGGAGCTTTCTGGCATTTTCATCCTGCTGTGGTTTGCGGTCGCGATTCTCCGTAGTTAGCCACCTAACAGAGTGAAAACTGCTACTTCTGATGTTTTTAAGTGAAAAATTGTGACTTGTGGGGGTCTTGTGAGCAGACTTGGCTCGGTGTAAGATGTGATGGGAAACTCACTGTTGTCTGCAACTCCGATAGACTGAGGTCAAGGAGGAAAACATGAATTTAATCACCATATCTGCAACAGGAGGGTGAATTTTACTCAAGTACTGGGGATCAGCACTGGGGCTTTAGTTTGGTGAACTTCAGAGCAGAGAGCTGTGGTTGCCTTTCTCTTTGCTGTTTGTTTAAGGAAAAACAGACCTAAATTCCTTGGAATTTTACTGAAACTTTACTTTTTTGAGTCACAAAAGCGAGGTGAAAGAACAGCAAGAGTTGGAGACAAAATAAGCTTTGTGGTTTGAGCTCATTTCTAGAGCAAACATCTTAGGATCTTTCTTAAAACAGGGCCCCCTTTAATACCTACATTTCAAAGGAATATGGGACCAGCTCTGAAATCAAACCCTCATTTTAGGGGATTTAAGATTCTTTTTTGTTTCCTGATCTTGCAAGACAGCTTAACTCATAAAAAGGGAGGAGCCTGATTTTATGGTACCGTGGAAGGGGGCAAAAATCTCACGAGTGACTTGGGAAGTCAAAGGACTATCAGCAGAAACCTTGGACTGACCTATTACGGGGACATCTTGCACCATCTTTTCTACCATCTCTCCCAGACATTTGGCCCTAAACTCTGATGCTGCACAGAAACCAGGCCCAGTCCCAGCCCCTTTGTGCAATGTGGAAGCTCTCTTACTTTTCTCAGTTTCCGAATGAATAGAGTCAGAAGAAGCCAGAAGAGGGTAGCGGCTAGACCAGTGCAGACCAAAATGATAACTTCAATGTTGGACTTCTCCTCAGACCCTGTAGGTGAAATGTACAACCGAGTATTAAACACAGCCAAAGTCCACGACTGAACAATAGTTCTCTTTGGTCCACCAAAATAGGTGCATTTCACCCTAGCTTGGGCCTCACCTTGTATTTTAATGAAGGCTGATGTGCTGTCTTGGCCCATGTCGTTGGACGCCTTGCATTCATAGAGCCCTTCATCATCTTTTTTCACTCGCTCGATGACCAGGGTATTATTTTCCATGGAAATTCCTGGTGTAAGGGATTTTGGTTAACATGATCACAATAACCTACCTGCCTACAAATGCTTTTAGGAGACGGAGAACTGAAAGTCAGCTCTCATCCATGCAGGCCTGGTACGCACTGTTGCTAGGAGATGTTTTAATACCATGCTCCTTATTCTAGTTTGGCAACAACCTTTCTCTGACACTGTTTTTCTCCTTCATTCCTGTGTCAATTACTTGGGGGTCACTTCACCACCAGCAAGTTATGCACATCCCTGGAAAAATCACTGCATGGAGCAATACTGGGCTGACAGGCAGCCAGGGGCTAAAGGTGGAGTGGGAAGGGGGAGGTTGCCTAGATCTGACCTGTGCGAGGCTGTCCTACATTTAATTTTCCTGATGACTTTTCCACATTTAATTTTTCCTAATTTGTGGCACAAAACTGAGAGCTCATCTCTTTTCACTTAAGGATACACGTGGCGCAGAAATAGGGCAACAGGTCAGGCTTTGAATCCAAAAGGGAAGGACACTGTGAGTTTCTGGGAGTTCTGCGTATGGATCCTGTTGTTGTTAACAAGAGTATTGCACATAACTCGCCACGCACCGTGCTGAAATATTTACCCTGAGGTGTTTTTTCCAAATATTTTATTTATGTTTCCATTGGTTGGATGAGTTACATGCTTGTCCCTCTAGAATTATTTATGAAATTTCAGTAGCAATAAAGAGTTTCTCTCAGAACAGTCTGATCTGAATTATGGATGATCCTAGATTTCCTACCTAGTCCAAGATGCAAAATTAAAGTCATAGGACCAGCTACTGCCATGGGATTCTCCGTGATTTATAGGAGATGTCAGGATGGAGAGCTCAGAAGGAGCTCCAAGCTGAGGTAAGGGAGCCCATGCTCCCTGCCCATGGTAGCACTGGACCCGTACTGCTCCGTAGCAGTTGAACAGAGAGCACGCTGCGGGAGAGAAAGGAAAGATGTGTCATCTGCCGTGGTGTGCTCTGGACCAGGTGGTTGGGTGACTGCCCTCAGTGTGCTGCAATATCATTCTCAACAGCTCCCTGACAGGAGGACGGAGCCAGGGGGGGTCAGGCTCTGCTCCCAACGAACAAGGGACAGCACAAGAGGAACCGGCCTCAAGTTGCCCCAGGGGAGGTTCAGGTTGGAGCTGAGGAACAATTTC